>CANBKX010000508.1:0-23744 GCA_947369275.1 Nemotelus nigrinus
TAGAAGCTTGAAAAAGTCAGGAGCTATGATGATAACTGTCGTAATTAAGGGCCCACTTAGCCCCGCCTTCTCGTAAAGTTCGTCAGCTCCCTATAAGGAAATTGAGAGAGTGAAACCTTGTATGATTTTATTCGAATGCTGAATGGCCATAATGATGTGTGTATCAAATGCGATTGCCTATAGGCATAAAGCTTTGTGCTGGCAGAGTTCAGCAGACACTGTTAAAGGAGAGCACGATAAGACGAAACAGAACTTTGCTATATGCTGTCTTCGCCTTGAGGATATAAAATAATTTATGTGAAGAAAAGTACTACCATTGTCTGCTCGCACCATATTTAGTATGTATATGTATCTGCTCGTACTAGTCGATGTGCTGATATATTGTAGGAAAATTACATTTCCGATAGCTTCAAAAGAAAAAGCCAGAGCTGGGGGAGCTAGAGCTAATATGATATGAAGCAAATGTCCTTTTGTTGTAGACGATCCATCCGTTCATTCACATTATGGTCATGCCTATTCGAATCAATTATTTGACAGGCATATAACTTTTTCGATTAGCAGCATAACGAGTCAAGATATTGCGAGAAATAACGTGACGTGTTCGATACTAAATGTCGAATAGAACCGAGACGTGTAATTAAAAGAAGCTGATTGTTTTTTGCTGCCTACACATTAAAGTAATGATACCATTTTAAGTTCATCTTTAAATAATATACAAATATTGGCTGTTGACTTGTGCGTTTCGATAGTATTTGAATAGGTGATATTTTACGTAAATTGTGGGAATAAATTTGATTCTTAATGTATCGCTTTGGTTGAAATATCTGTATCTGTGCTAAAAGTCCACGGCTTTCACACAAAAATTTTCAACACAGAATATAAACTTCAACGTATACAAAATGCTCAAAAGACTGGTTTCGAGATTAGCAGGAAAGCAAAGTCGTCGAAATGCAAGTTTTATCAAAAGAGTTACAGCCAATCATTATCGAAGCGACTTGCCACTTTGATTCGATGGCTAAGTAAAGTAATCATACGACAACCCTCGTACCGGTCTAGGAGTTAAAACTGGTAGAGAGTTTCATCACGCATTTACAATCAATGTGAATACGAGTGCGAAGTGATTAATTCGACGATGTGCGAAGCAAGTGCGGTTAAAAAGATATGAAAAGCACACTTAAGATTGTTAGGGAAAATTGTATTTGCAGAAATTATTCCTGACTTCAACCACCTGTTGAAGTATTTTGTGGGGTAGGCATGACTTGTTAGAAAAGGACTGAAACAGAGGTTTATTTCATTGTAATTTTCACTTAAAGTAAATGAATCCCACGAAAACCCTCGTACGGGTCAGGGGTTGAAGCTACTAAGGGATTTTCATCAGAAATTTCCAGTTAATGTGAATACGAGAGTGGAGTGATTAGTTTCACGACTCATTTTATCCCTGGTTTGTTCAGGTACCTATTCAGAGCTAGGTGAACTCAAGGCTTGGTGCACGGTCCCACGTTTGAACCTAAATTCGACATAGGAACCCCACAAAAAAGAAGCCAGTGCTCTACCTACTAGACTACACAAGTTTGACTGCTCTGCAAAAAGTCCGCAAAGTGCGAGGTTCTCGTATCATAACTTAGCATTTGAAGTCACATGTGCTATGTACATAGTATTCTGAGCTATAAAATATAGCTTAAAAGGCCAAACTCCCAATCATTATGGGTCTTTCCGCTATGCACTATATCGCAACTTCCATGTGGCATAGCCCCATCTACTAGGAATACATTCTCAACATATATCGCCAATATTGGCTAAATAAAAATAAATTTCCAACAAACTCGAGTTGCCTAGTGGGTAGAGTGTCAGGACTTGAAGTAAAAGGTCACAGGTTTGAATCCGGATACTTGGACAGTTTTACTCTTACTTTGCTTTAATGCATGGCACCGGGGATATAAAACATGGACTTGGGATTTAAATGCTTGGCTTTGTACTCTATTATATATAGAACTCAAAGGATAGAAAAACTTGCAGGACTACCACTCGGAAGCTTCAAAGATCAATTCGGGAGCTAGAGGGATCGAAAACTTGGAAAATTTCGTTGGAAACGAAAGACGAGACTTACTCGTTTAGAAACTTTATTGCAACTAACTTTATTTAATACTTACAATAGAGGTTCACAATAAATTCGAGTTGCAAAAGGCAGTGTAGATGGAAAAAGTTTAATACATGTTATGTTCTGTGTTATGTAATATACATTTGTACATAAAATGAGAATGTATAAACTTTCAACAAATTGAAAAATTTCTTACAAACAAATATTTCTTGTAGATGTTTATTAGTAGGAAAATAATTACAAATGCCTGGTGCTGGCAATATTTTGCGGGCACTTAGGAATACTAAATCTAATTCAAAATGAGTTTAGTTTACCCAGGGAATTTCATTTTGATGCACTGACTGCATTGAAAACTCTAAAGGTAGAAATATTTAAAGGGTAACCAACCGCAAAAATGTTGTCTATTTTCACTACAAGGTCATTAATACAGATGAAGCGTATATACTGAAAAAAATATATAAAACAGGTACTTTTTGGAACAGCCAGTACCTAGTACGAAATTCAAAAATACTAGTTACGAGTATTTTAAACTATACATGTAATCAAAAATTCACCCAATAAATATCCTCCATTTGATGCACTTCAATCATTTCAATCAAAGGAGAATAATCAAACTCAATCAATGTAATTTGATTTCTACTTTGTTATACGCTCAAATCTTCGTTCAAACTGCCAAATTCGAAAAATGTTCCAAGTTATTTATTTTATTTATTTATTTATTCATTCATATACAACGTACAAATCAAATTCCAATTACATGCTATAAATTAGTTCGTTCTAGCTTTTAACATATTTTTTAATATTTCAAAGGATTGAGGTAAAGGACCAAGCTGGAGAGAGTTATACGTTAGACTGAAGATGTCGTAAACGATACTTCAAAAGTTTCTGGGCACCCAGTTTCACGCGCTTGATGGCCGATGAACTAGCGGGACCTGATAACTTGCTATCGAATGTTTTATGGCCCGTCTCAATAGGAATACCCATGACATCGGCCAAATTGGCCGTAAGATGAAAATACCTCGAGAATGCAAAAAGGTCTAGGGCCGATCAATCGTCCTGTGCGATAACAAGACAGTCCTGGGTCTCTATGGACGCGCGTCACATCAGGCAACTATCAGGCTTAACTCGAAGCGCTCTGCGTTGTACTGTGGACGTTTTTGCGGGTCACTGCTTCATAGGACGGCATTTGCAACGGCTGGGCACAGGGCTCAGTGACTTCTGTTAGAATTTTGACTCGGAAGACGTGGAGCAATTCGTCCTCCATCTATTTTGCCAGTCCCCGGCTTTAAAGAAGAGGAAGGTCGGAGCACTTAGTTAATATGTTTTCTTAAATTTGACGAAACAATCCCTGTTCAATAAAAGGGAATAGTGCGGTTCACCAAAAAAGGAAGCAGATTGTTTCCTGACTTTAGTGACTAGGGGAGACAAAATTACTTACAGGCACCACAACGGGCCTCTTTTGTGCCTATGTGCGTATGTCGGCACCTAACTATCTACCTTATCATTTTAACATATGATGCTATTATCTGTGTATACAATTATAAAGAAACCTATAATAATTTATCAACCAAATTTCTAGTTAGCTTGGCTAACAAAAAAGTCCATTCAGTATGCAAAAGCAGAATTTAAAAAGCTTTTGCTTTGCTAAGTGAATTTTCCATATGAAATTTTTATATTCACTTAAAGTCTGTCAAATCCAAACCTATTCAAGCGCATTCCATGTGCACATCAATGTGCCCCATAAATTTTACAATTCTTCTAACACTGAGAGTCAATGTGAATACGAGAGTGGAGTGATTATCATCCACTCTCGTATAATCGATATTTTATCTACTTGCAGGCACTTACTCCACGCATGGGATTTAAAATTCTGAAACATTATCATAATATAGCTAAAAACATAATAAATTTTCAGTTTTCATACCTAGTTACTAATTTTCGAAGAACATTAGTATTAAACTTGTTTCGCCAAAAATTCATATTTCTTTATATATACCAGGGGTGTTAGTTGAAGTTTGCCGGTTTTTTCAATAAAGAAAACACTTAACTCTCAAGGAATCTCAAACAATTTTTATTCATAGTATTGACCATTGGATTTCACACATGTTACCCATCTTTCAGACAAATCATGGATACCAATCCAAAAAAACTTTTTCTCTTTCGAGGCAAACTATTTGACGAGCCATTTTTCGACTTGATCAAAATTGGCGAAGCGCTGCTCTGCGAATGAGTGTCCCATCGATGAGAAAAGGTGGTAGTCGGACGGAGCGAAGTCTGGAGCGTATGGCGGGTTTGATAATATTTCCCAATTCAATGCTTTTAGAGTGTTCTTCACCACTGTAGCGGTATGAGACCCTATTTACCATGAGCGGTATGAGCGGTATGAGACCCACGGGCCCATTCTGGCCGTTTTTCGATCAACACATGATTCAAATTGATAATTTTTTGTCGGTAGCGATCCGTATTCACCGTCTCACCAGGTTTTAATAATTCGAAGTACACCGCACCACACTGGTCCCACCAAACACAGAGCATTGTCTTACGGCCAAAGCGATATGGCCTTGGAGTCGATGGGCCGGCCTCACCAGGTGAAAGCCATGATTTTTTCCGCTTCGGGTTCTCAAAATGAATCCATTTTTCGTCTTCGTGACAATTTGATGCAGAAAAGATTTCCTTTCGAACCTTTGAAGCAGTATTTCATAAACGGTTTTTCGATTTTCCATTTGTCTATCGTTCAGTTGGTGTGGTACCCATTTTCCATACTTTTGGATCTTTCCCATGGCTTTTAAATGTTGGCAAATTGCTCCTCGGGTCACATGTAGTGTTTGTGCCAATTGTTGTTGTAATTGGTTTGGGTCTTCATCCAATAACGCCTGCGATTCCTCGTCTTCGAACTTTTTTGCTGCACCAGGATGTTCGTTGTCTGTTAATTCGAAATCTCCACTTTTAAATTGACGAAACCATGTCTCACATGTTCTAATTACTAGAACATGTTCACCATAAGTTTCTACCAGCAACCGATGAGCTTCAGCTGCTTTTTTCTTTTGATGAAATAAGAAAAGCAACGAATGCCGCAAATGCAATTTACTTGAAACGAAACTCGACATATTCACTGAGGTAACCAACTATGACACTATTATTTTGGCAGATTGTAACGTGTGTATTTTTTAAGGTTAATGTCAATAGAAAAATATGACATAGATGCCAAATCATACAAATGTACACATATCTCTAGCGACATCTATGAGTAAAACCGGCAAATATCAACTAACACCCCTGGTATATATATATATATATATATATATATATATATATATATATATATATATATATATATATATATATATATATATATATATATATATATATATATATATATATATATATATATATATCAGCAAAATGATTAAGGGAGATAATCTCTGGAGTGGCCGATCCGATTGAGCTGAAATTTTCAGAGAACGTAGATGTATGTAGTAGGTAGGTCAGATATCCTAAAATTCAGATATCCTAAATTCAGATATCCTAAACCTTATGGCGGCGGCGAGCGTTTTAGTGTATTTTTTTCAAAATATTTTGTTTTCAAAGAAATCATACGGTGCATTAAAATTAACTGAAATGCTCGATATTGCGAAAATCTTGTAAATAAAAAAAGATATAAAAATTAAATACACAAATTTGTCCTAAAACTTGCAGCTTATTTGAATAACGTAACCTGGAGAGAGACCCACTGAAATTTCGTGTTGACAATTATATACACCACCGCTAAATGATATTCTAATTTTCTAACTTTTCGTAAAGTGTAAAAATCGTTATTATCGTTATAGAATTAATGAAAGGCTATTGAAATTGGAAAAATGGATTCCAATGAGTGATGCTTGATAAACATTAAAATGCTAAATAATTGACTGCAAAAATGTTAAAAATAATAAGAATGTATATTGTAGTACTAGAATGTTAAAAACAAAAAGAATGGACATTTTACGGCTTAGTTAGTTTTTATTTTAATAATTAATGATGGATTGATTTTCCCTGGATTGACTTTATTTTATTTGGTAGATCTTTCAAAATATTTGTTTAGAAGAAAGTACCATGCCGCTTAGATTGCAGCCTTTAGTTCGATCAGCGATTGATATTGCTTTCTACCACAGTAAAAAGTACGTAGCAGTTGACTTCAAATATTTTGAATTATAATATGAGCTGTTGATATAAATGTTCATTGTTATATAGTTTATCTATATAACGCTCAGTCAAATATTCCCTTCTGATGTTCGTCCTTCGTATAGCAGCATTATTATTCTGTAAGTGAGAAGCTCTTCAAAAAGTTCTGACTCTATTTTTCCAAGATCTTTTCAACTATAGTTTCATAAAATCACTGCTTTTCATTTTACCGGAATAGATCTAATTTTTGTTTTTCCTTTTTACGAAATTCCGACCTAAGCCATAATTTAACGCCTGAGTTTTATCAAAAGATACTTTCTCAAACCGTGGGAGCAATGTACCCAGCCATCAAGTCCATTCAGATTACTTTTTCCATAGTTTTTTCCTATTACTGTGTTTAAGGACAAACCGGATTCTCTCTTTTTTATGTCTTGCAGGTAAAAGAGGTAGTTATTTTCATTTTCTTTAATATTTTGTCTAATGTTTTTACAGTTCTTTGTACGCTCCAAACTATTAAACTAATTTAAGCTTCTGCTGCAATTTCCCTGGCAGTGTTCGTTGAATCGGATGTCACTCTTAAAATTGTACGATCTTTTTGTTAACTTACGAGGGTGGGTCATTAAGTTCGCAAACTGCCGGTTAAGAATTGCAAATAAAAATGCAAATTTATATTATTCAATATGTTCACATGCTACTCTAATACATTTTTTATATCTTTCAATCAGTTTATGTAAACATTCTAATAAATATTTTTCATTTATGGGAAAAATAAGCCAAAACTGCGTCCTCCACTTCTTCATCGTTTGAAAATTTCTTCCCACGAAGTTCCTTTTTTATATTTTGGTAAAAGATAGTAAGAAAGTAAAAAAAAATGTGAGCTAGGTCAGGGTTGTAGGGTGGAAATCAACAAACAGGATCCTTTCTGAGCAACAAAATCCTGTCGCCATGAATTATCCAGCAAGCTGAGACCCCTTGAACTTTTATGATGATGGTTTATTTTTTTGCCATTGCATTGAGTGTAGTTTGAACTCAGTTTGATAATGAATCCAAGTCTCGTCTCAACTAACGATTCGACTCAATACTCCACCTTCGTCTTCTCCTTGCGTTGTTGTTTTCGAGTTGGCATGAGCATTTTTGGGAGCCCCTCTTGTGCCTCGCCATGAACGAATGATATCTCTTTCATTTTGGTTTTGAAGCAAATTTCCTTGTTTGGAGAAGAGCTTTATAAGAGCGTGGCACTCGGTTTTCTGAATATTTAACACTCTCTTCCTGATTGAGTCGGTTGCTCGATGATAGTTTAAAAACTAACGACTCCATTAAAATGAAATTTACTAGTTATTCATACTTATAATAAGTTTCTGAACTCATTACGCTTCATTAAACTACTCTCGTGAATTTCCTACCTACTCATTCCGTGAACTTAATCTAGTTGGCCTGGGTTATACAATGCCCCATAATTTTTAGGATCTCTGATTCATCACTACATATCGACTCCTTTTAATAATTCTAGAAATTCAAAAATTTGTTGGAATTGTCTTCGTACGTTTTATTGATTTATCTATCTCTCAACAGTTTTTACTCAAATATGACAAATATACATTTATATGCCTAATTACAAATTCAATTTCGGCCCTCAGTAATACGAGTTCATAGATTTTTCATCTAATCATACAATTGTTAAATAATTTTAGCAAAAGGAAACAGTTTGTAGACTGAACCTTAGTTCATAACATGTTACTTGTTGAGCATTAAAGTCATACTCCGCAGAAAAATCCCTTGTTTCACACTCCGGTGAGAACAACTTCTATTTTCAACTAAGAAATGCTTCCACGGCTCTTTTCCCATCGAAACAGATGTTCCAAAACAACATCATTCGGTAAATTCATGAGAATGTACTCAAAGTAACCAAGATTGTATGGACCTTTAAGTGCTTTATGCCGCCAGGCATTATACTGTTATATCAAGATATAATTTGTTAGTGACAAAAATGACGTACTTAAAGATTCTACAGGAAATCAATCAGTCTCTTGGTTTCCACTTGAACGCCATCGTGTCAAGTAATTATTATTTTGGCGTTTTGAATATAACCTCTCAGATATTAGGCCAGCCGAAACTGATAAAAATTCATTGGATTGAAAGGCGATGTTTTGTCTTCTTTGTGTAGGCAATTCCGCCTACTGATGAGAAGAATTGTCGATCG
This sequence comes from Nemotelus nigrinus, assembly GCA_947369275.1. Lineage (NCBI taxonomy): Eukaryota > Metazoa > Arthropoda > Insecta > Diptera > Stratiomyidae > Nemotelus > Nemotelus nigrinus. Next base: position 8,460 of record CANBKX010000508.1, read on the forward strand.
CAAAACGTTCTTCAGCAGAAATGCAAATATTTACTGGAACCATTCACTTTCTTATTGTAATCGGAAACAATCAACATTTTTCGTTCGAGCTTCGATATTATCGAAACGGTATATCGATTGAAAGTTATCGCTCAACAAAGAGATTTCTTCGCGAATATATTTCAAAGCAATGCCTTAAGAACTTTTTCCTGCGATTGTGAAAGCCTCTTGGACTGGAGTAGAGTAACTATGGAGCAATGGCGGCTACAACGATATTTTCCTTCAAATTTTTTTTTTATAAAAAGCTGCTTCCTCTTCTAGCCAGGAAGAATTTAATATAACTAAAAAGAATGTCTTTTGTGTGTTTGCTTTGAGCAAAAGGACTGGGCGAGACGAATGAATATCTGTTTGAATGTGTAGATATTTCAACTAAGCGTGTGTAAGTGATTCTATTGACTGAGTGACTGACTATTGTTATAAACGGATGGATTGGAGTGTTTACTGGTTCATTGTTATTTAAATTGCCAGAGATTTGAATGGCACCTAATACAATCGGTTTGCTCAAGTGGATCGCTCGAGCGGGTGTATTTCTCAGATAGCAATTTGGATATTGAGTTTGGCTGGCATATTTTTAGTAAGGTAAAAGGATAATATATTTTTATGGGATTGCAATTACACAAGTGCTTAAGGCGCTGCCGTTGGGTTTAAAAAGAGTTTTTATATTATCATAATGCCTACGTTTAAAAACTGCATGGGGGGACATATTTAAAAGATGTAAACAGGGATGGACTAATATTAATATTTCATGTTATTTACATGTATGAATATATTAGTTAAGCGGTGTTGTAATAACTTTCATGATATCAATATATCACTGATATTAGTTATTATTAATTCCGTAATATGCAATATTGCATTTGTGTTTTTGTTTCATACAGGAATTTACGCTCGTATGCTAAAAAGATGGTTAAAGATGCGTTGAGTGCTTATCATGCCCAAATTGAAGCCTCCATATCATCCTGTCTACAGAAACTCTTCTGGTCTTATATCCTTTCCCTTAAAAAGTCTCCCTCTATCCCTTCTCTGATGCACCTAAATGATTTGTCTGCTTCCTCACCTAAATAAATATGTGAGCTGTTTGCTCACTTCTTTTCTTCTACTACCTCTCAACCTAATCCATCTTTCTCTGCTAATATTCCCTCTCCAGATGTTAAAAGTTGTTGTTTGCTTTTAACGAACCCGTTAGAGGTCGAAGGTTTGCTTGTTAACCTAGATAGTAGCACCAGCTGCAGGCCCGACGGCTTACCTAGGTTTTAAGGCTTACCTAACATATTTGCAAAGTAATTGTCATCATCCTTGTGTGTTCCTATATCTGTCCTCTTTAACCTTAGTATTGCTTCCTGTACGTCTCCTTCTTGCTGGAAGTCAGCAAATATTTATCCCATCCTTAAAACTAGAAATTTATCCTGTGTCTCCAATTATCGTCTCATATCCCTTCTATCTTGCTTCAATAAGCTTCTCGAAAGAGTTGTTTAAAATAGGTTTTATCCTCTAATTGAACCTCTTCTCGCTTCTCAGTAACATGGTGTCGTCAAAGGTAGGTCAACAGTTTCCAACCTTCTTTCGTTCACCAACACTGTTGCCTCCGCTATCGACCAGTAAAAGCAAGTGTATGTATTATATACAGACTTTGCCAAGGCTTTTGACTCCGTGAACTACGAAATCCTTCTTTCAAAGCTCGATGGTTTCAATACTTCGGGTCAGCTCAGTTGCTGATTTTCCTCGAACCTTCGTGATCGTGCTTGTTTTTTAACGTTTCACTCTTGTTCTTCTTCCCCCTTTTATCCTACTTGTGGTGTCACGCAAGGGTCAATTCTTGGTCCTCACCCTTTCCTTCTCTTTATAAATGATCTTCCTTCTCTCTTCAACTCCCCGTGTCTCTTGTACGCTGATGATCTGAGAATTTTCAGGGTGATTGAGTCAGTGGATGCCTTGGGTAGCTGGTGCTCTATCAATTGTATTTCCCTTAATGTTGCTAAATGTTTCCAGATGTCCTTCACATGTAAATTATCCCACATCACGTTTCCCTATTATATCCTTGGCTCTTTCCTCAATCCAATTGATAATTTCATGGACCTTGGTGTTGTGTTTGACACTAAATTAAAATTTGATGTCCACATTTTTCGTGTCACATCCAAGGCCTCGCGCTTGTGTTCAATCTAAGAGCGTCCAGACCTTTTACTGATATTTTCTCGTGTGCACGCCTATACATCTCCTTCGTGCGTAGTGTCGTCGAATATTGTTGTCAAATTTGGTGTCCTCATTATCGTTTCTTAATTGATGCTGTTGAGTCTGTACAACGTAGATTTACTCGCTCATTATTCCTCAAGTTCCGTATTCCCTACTGTGAGTATACTATGCGTCTTTCCATCCTTAAAATCCCTACCCTTCTTTCACGCAAAGTGCATTTCGACGAATGTCTCCTATATAAAATGATTACTGGTTCTATAGCTTATATCGCCAGAGCACAGTTTTCTGTTCGTGACACGGTACATACTACCAGGTCTTCATTTACCCTCAACGTACCATTTGCTCACACTTATGTATATTTTTACTCCCCACTTTCACGCTTGCCTAGGCAGCATAATTGTTTAAATATTGGTCATCTTCCGCCTTCGTTACGCATTTTTAAAAATATGTTAAGAGGATGCGTTTTATCGTATGAAATAAAGTAACTCTTTGAATTTTTGATGTCATATCTGTGTTGAATTATGATTAAATTTCACCGCCTTATTATACTTTGTTTAGTTTTAATTTATAGTCTCTTTTCTTTTTATTTTTATTTATAAGTTAAATCCTTGTCTAATCTTTAATTGGATTTGTATCTGTTGATTAAGACAATAAATAATAATAATAATAAAGCGTTTAGTTGACTTTTTTTAACAAGTTCTATCTAGACCCAATACCAAAAAATATTCTTCAATCACCATGCCGCAAATTATACTTGAAATAATTTGAATTGTGAAAGCGTTCCGTTACCTGAACAAAGCACATAGTTTTACATCACGCTTTGGTATCCTGTCACTTATAATGTGTGCCCAGGCATTTTTCAATATGACCATCACTCTTCATCTAATATGATATATTCACTAATAGTTTCGAGATTTTTTGAATATTTGAACGAACGTATTCATAAAGATATTACTTAATGCTTATCACCAAAAAACGAAAGCGGAGGAGGACCCAAGTTAACAGTATTGTGCATTCCTGAGAGACGCAACAAAACCGAGTGTAAATCGCCTTCCAAACGTGCAAAACGAAAAAAGAATTCTTCAGATGATCAACTAGAAAACGGCCCAAATAATGGCTTGATAAGGTTTCAAAAGTAAATACTCTATGTGCTTCCAAAGAGAATGATTGATTGAGGAAAATGTGAAAAGAGTGCTACTGCGCCTACTCTACTCGTATTTCCAGTCTTGAAAGGACACAAGTTAAAAAAAAACGAGCAAGAAAGCCTAAACTGAACTGGTTTAATGGCGTCAGAAAATCACCTGATTTGGTATGGACATTTCAGACAAATAAGTACTAAGATAGCAAAAAAAATATTGATACAGGTGGAAATATTAGCAAAACAAAGCCAAAAACCTTTGAAGCTTTGGTCGTAATACTTAGGGCATGAACATTAAATTTCTATCTAAAATCAAACAACACACTAAGATCTTTAAAATACTGGAAAACAGACAGAGAAATACCGAAGAAGAAATAGGAAAATATGTAGAAGTTAACCAGGCAGTTGTTGTGAAGGGCGTATAAATATACTTTCACCTTGTAACACGCACCCGAATGAGCAAAACATTCCTACTGTGGTGAGTGCTTTATATATCGAGAAGGCTTTTGATTCCGTCTGGCACCAAGGCCTTCTGTTTAAGTTGATCAAGTTTGGATTCCCAAAAGAGATATTAAGACTCGCCGCAAGCTTTCTTACCAACAGACTTTATTATGTCAGCGTTAATGGAGCAGATTCTATCATTAAACCTTTAACATCAGGAGTGCCACAAGGTTCTGTCACTGGACCAGTTCTTTATACCATATTCACCGCTGACTTTCCAATTCCAGTGGGCCAACCCTCAGTCCAAATCCTCCAATATGCCGATGACACGGTTTTATTCGCGTTGAGCCAAGACCCGATCAAAGCAGCGAAGAGCCTGGAATACTACTTGGCAGAATCGATTTCCAAGAATTTTTAAAATTTAATCTCTTTGTGCGGCGGATTATCAAAGCTGCCAAATCTGCATTTCAACGCATCCGACCTTTTTTTGCCAAAAAGATGGGCATGATCACCAAAGCTAAATCCATTTGCTATCAGACCCTGATCCGGCCAATCTTGACTTATGCATCCCCATCCTGGATTACCTGCTTAAAGACTGTCATGACCAGAGCGGAGATGTTCGAAAGAAGAATCCTCCGCTTCTGCTCTGGCAGGTTCTACAACCCGGTAACTAAAAATCTATATCAGGAGTCAGGATTGAAGCCACTTAGGAACCGTGTTGTGGAATAAACGACAAGATTTTACGGACAGACAGACGGACATGAGAATGGACTGATTCGGACACTAGGGCGTACAGATGGCTCTAATGTGCCATTTATGCGCCCCGCGATGATAGCATTGCAACGGCAGCTTACGGATGCGCTTTTTGATTACACAGGCCACCCATCAAACAGAAGGGGTTAGATTTAAGACCTAGGTTAAGATTAGATGTAATTAGGCTAAGTAACTATAGTTAGAAATAGGTTAGATCGTAATTTAAGAGTAAGGTAATGTTTAAGGAAACTATAATCAGTGTAATCCCAGCTGTTGGGTAATATCATTAGCGTGTAAGAAACAAAATTTATGCCAAAAAATAACCAAAAAAAAACGATAAGAGCCAGCAAGGCCAAAATAGTCTACCCGCTAGATTTTAAGATTTTTTTTCTTGTTAATTAAACCATAAGTTAGGTAAAGATTGTACAAATAATTCATTATAAAAAATATTCAATTCCTTGTAACACTCGTCCGGACATTTTATGACACTGTATAATTTTCAGTCATATGCAAATAGAAGACAGGAAGAAATTATATCCAAAGAAAAATCAATGATAAATACAAAAATAAAACGGGATCAAAGGTAGATCCTTGAGGACCTCTGGAGAAGGAAAACCGTTTAAGGTAGCGTAGAGAGACCCTGTAGAGACAACTATAAAACTTGAGGAAAAAAAACAAAAGTTGACCAGATATGTCAAACTTTTCAAGTTTATTGAGTAGCAGGTAACGGGATCACAGAGTCAAAAGCCTTCGAAAATCCGCATAAATTAAAACAACTTGTCACGGGAAATCCAAATCTGGGCCGAAAAAATTTGCAAGCAACGTAAGGTTGGCAAAAGCTCGTCGATCTTAGGTATCGGAGACACCAAAGGGAATATCTGACGTAGTAATTCTCTCGTTGTGTTAGATTTTACCTTTGTAGAAAAATTGCTTCACTAAATTTCATATATGTGTACGCATATTTCTGTTCTGAGGCTGACACCTATTTGAGCAGATAAACTCCTTGTTAGAACTCACGGATTAGCTTGAATGGCAACAGTTAAAGCATTGATAGTTTCCCGCGGCCAAAGTGAGGAAACTCGATGCGTCCAAGTGAGGAATCTTGATGCATCTAAGTGAGAAATCTCGACGACAAGACCTTCTTGGGCAAAATCTGCTCGGGAGAGGGCCGCAAAATGCAAAATTGTAAAATAAAACAAATGGAATAACACAGAAAGATAGTTCTTACAGTTATTTTTGGCAGCGTCTTTCATCAGCCACCCAGTACTTTCGGAAATGAACCGTTGGGAGAAGGTAGCTTATCTTAGAAATGTCTCATGCAGTGATCACCATTTTGTAAGATAGGTTTCCGCCATGTCTAACACCTTATCATGTGTGGAGAGCATCTTGTTTAAATTACATTAAAGTTCATTCTATCGGGTATTTATTGATGATCAGACTGAATCCACAGCTTTATTTATATTTAGCCAAAACACAATAGTTTGCTAAGTAAAAACCTCCAACGCATGGAAACAACTAGAAAAACTGATTTTCGCAGAAAAACAGTCAAAATATGTAGATTTTATTTCAGACTAGACTAAACCAATTTCTCATGCCGAACCTACACTATTGCCGAGACATGGCAAGCATAGGCGTGCACGAAAGTGTGGATGGGTTTCTCGTTGACTCTTGTTTGTTTTTCGGTAGGGTGGATCGGTAGCTCTACTTGCTAAGGCACCAATCGAATCCCGCCATAAGTTCATGGTTTTATTTGTTCGTTTTGTGTTAACTAATAACAGCGCTCCACTAATTAATTGTCACATCATAGATTGAGCGGTGACTGGGCATAGCACCAGCACTTCACAAGAATAAAGTGTGACAGTTAATAAAATAGTGGAATTAATTGTAATCGGATTCTCCCATATGTGTCTTTTTAGCGCCATAGCACAGCATTCGCTTCAAAGGGTAGTCCCCTGAGCTTCGACATATTATCCTAAAGTAAAATCCCTACTCTTGCCAAGACATGAAAAGCACGAGAGTGTGGATGGTTTTCTAACCGTTGACTACCTGTTTCGTGGGCATGCCTTTATTGCATGCTTTACCACGGAGTAGCACGAAATTTTGTCGATTTGGAAAAAGGTCTGGTGCTGGTTTCTATGATATTTACAAACCGATTTAGTTTGCATACGAAATCATGGACAAGGTAATGATACATCCTGCCTTCATCATATGCAATCTGTTCAATTAAATTTCACACCCTTAGCACATTCATAACATGGACAAAGCCACGTTTATGGCGTACTGAGAAACAAAAAGTTTATGGCTTCAATAAATAGTTTTTGAGTGAATACTATGAAGTACTGTTCTTATGTTTTGCCATATGTCTTGACAAAACGTTTGGGAAGAGTGTAGGCTCGGCATTATACTTACGACCGGGTCATCACACTTTGACACAAATCTCATATATAAAGCATGCGAAATTTTAATGATAGAATTTGTCAGTGCCTAAGTGACTGAATCTTTATTGGCGATGACTGCGTCGACAACTAACGGGCGAGAAAAGTTTTGAAAACTGCAGCCGGTGAAAATCACAATAACATAAAAACCAACCAATTGAGGTTAGTTTCAATCAGGAGGTGGCTATTTTATGGAAATTTTAAGGTAATGTCTCTTGGTATTGTGACGCAGGTTTTTGCTTGTATTGACGCCAACATTTTATTTATTTTGTCTCATGTTAACTGACTTTAATAATTTCGTTTTGGTCCGATGACTGGATCGGAGGAAATAGGCATGAAATCATACCAATGATCACCGCCCGAAACTATCAAAAACGAAAAATGTACCTTTTTGGGGTTTAATCAATCGTTAAGTGCTTATTACATGAAAAATTGATCTAATGGTATAAAAATAGCAAAAATGTATTTTACTGGCAACCACTTGTTTGTACCACAACCACACAATTTTCGAAATTGCTTGATTATTAGGTCAACTCACTCGGGAATTTCGTGTTTACTTAGTGATAGTGAGGGAGTGAATGTTGTCTCAGTAACATTAAAACTTTAATGTTTATTTTGATTTGAAGGTAAAACTTCCGTTAAGGGTACCCACCAAAGGCGGCACGTGGTTTTGAGACGTAGGGAAGCAAAAGCAAAATATATAAGCAATTAATATATATAAGCATACTTATGAAGCACGTAGTAAACTATATGTTAAGAATTCAATATTTCAATTAAAGTCCAATTGTTCAGCATATTTCATATGCTTCATTACTCAATATAGATATTTCAATTCAAGTTCAATTTTCAGCATATTGTCATATTCATCAATATAGTTCAATTCAAATTCTGTTGTCATCATATTTTCAATTTGTACATCTACCAATTTGTATAGCGTCATCAATATTAGTCCATTAACTTTCGCTACAATTGTTAACAAGGCAATTTTGAACATATATTCTTAAGCTCAATTGTTATTGATTATGTTAGCAATAAGTTGGTATAAATATGCGTTATTTTGTTTAATAAAATCAGATTGCTACAGATTACGATCCGAGCGTTTTAACTTACTAGAACAAAGGCGTATCTTTAGCATTCTCTATATGAGCAGTTGGCTGACAATTAATTTTCATACAATTGGTGCATCACCCGTTGTACTCGATGCTAATTAATTTCAGCCTAATCCTCATATAGACAACAGACAGTTGACTGACAAATTGGTTGAGTGGGTGTTTCACCTAATCAACTTATAGAACTAGGTTGGAATCGGTGCTACTACCGATTACAACATTTGAACGACCATACAAAACTCTTTTAACACCATACATGGATTTTTTTTTTTATTATCGTGTAAAAAATCAATTAGGTAATGCAATGTTGACCATATTTGTATTAAAAGTTAGTGATTAATTATCAACAGCTTATTTCAGTGATATTCTTACTCACTAAGATCAACATTCTCGGAAAAGTTCGAATTATGTATAGCATTTGAAAGCAAAAATAACATAATATTTTCTTTAATTTTTTTTTTTAATTATAAAAAAAGTTAAGTTGAAAACATATTACAGGCTAAATAAGCGGTGAAAGTTTCTTAGTAGCTCAAAGTTGAAGATATAATGCATCTTTTAGCAAATTAAATTAGATAGTCAATACCACAACATAAATAAATTCCTCATATAATTTCCAATACAAGTGTCTGATATAGTTACCTTTTGCGAACAGTTGACTGAACGGAATTAGTGGTATTGGTAGCCAAGAATCAATAAGATACTTTTTCCTCTCAATCGTTCTAGATAAAAAAGACTGCCGCAGTAAATCCGCTATGGCACAATTGCAGCAATTTTGGTTCTCCATTTTTAAAATTGATATTAAACAGGTGAAACAATAACGTTTCGAAACTGATTTTTTTCAATACGCTCTCACTTTAACGAGTTTTATGTTATAATTTACTTTAAAAACTAGCCTTTTATTTATCTTTAACCATCCGTATTTATACTGACAATACAAAAAAACTCAAGTCCAAAGAATTATAGCAGGTGCGAAGAAGACATAAAAAAATTCACCTAATGTAAACTATAAATGCTAAAAAGAAAGCACTTCAGAAATTCAACATAGCAAAAAACACCAACATAGGCGAAAGCAATCAATTGGTTATATCATCCACAGCACCTGAACCGAGAAACTCATTTTGCGAAAGTAAACCCAAAGTAGATACAAAAAAACCAATCTGGAGAAAATTGCACACGAAACAATTTAACTTCTACATTTTCTCCATATCAACATCACAATAACAATAACTATCAATATCACAATAAGATACACCATGTGAACAAAGCATAAAAGACATGAAATCAGAAGGGGAACAACTCGTAAGAAGAGGAGCAGAAGAAAATCTACAAACTCTGTAACGTAGACGATGACGGGAAACAGAAAAATAACAAAGACGCGAATGACTTTCTAGCGTCAACAAAGGCGTTCAAGTGGACATTTCACCCAAAGCACCAGAACCGAAAAACTACGTCTTTTGGGAAAGCAAACCCAAAGTAGACACAAAAAACCAATCACATAAAAAAAGGCAACTCTTGCATGTGAACAATGCAGAAAATGCTTCAATTCGTAAGGGCAACAACTCGTAAGAAGAGGAGTGGAAGAGAATCTACAGATAAATCATGAGGGGAAACAGTAACATAACATAGACGCTGCTAGCTTTTCAGCGTATCAAATTCATTCAGCAACAAAGATTTTCGGGTCGTTCAGCGGGTGGATGGGGCAAGGGTTGTTTGAATTTCTCTATCCACCAAGACGCTGTGATCTGAGCAGTATCCGCGATGCAATATGAGTACATTGATTGTAAAATGTTTGTGGGCTCCATGTAGGCAAAGCGTCTAAGTAGATCTATGCTAATGTAACGAATTTGAGCATTGAAGCAAGATCACTTCAGTGTTCTGTGTAGTATATCTCAATGAACTGTATGTTTTGAATTGAATAGTATGAAAGGCCTGTAGTTTGTAGTAAAACGTTCGAGTTTTCGTTGCGTCACTATAAATTTACCTTGGAAGCTCTGTATTTGGACTGTTATAAAATAAAACAATTTGATCCATAGTAGCGATAGAGCTTTGTCTTTTGTAAGATAATAAATGTTATTATTTTGATTGTTAAATATTGATTGTAAATCTTTTGATTGTTACATGTTGACTATTTAATTATTTTTTTTGTTTATACCAAGTGGTTTAGCAAGGGAAACACTGCTTCTTTTGCGTATATTGACGAGCCGCCCCTGGGATCCACCTCCGATCGCCTTCGGACTCAGTGCATTCAAAGCGTTTTCGAACGGGGAACAACTTTTTCTTCTAGCAAAATCGGCGCTTTTGGTAACAAAGATATTTAATGTGAAAGACGTTAAAAACGAATCGTCTGTACATGTGATTACAATTAATTCCACAACGCAGCGTTATCACATGTCATATTTATAAATTGGTGAATATGCGTATTAAATTCTACTTCACAAATCAGTATCGACCAATTATTCGGCAATGTAGCTGTATTATGGTAGAGTGCTACAGCAAGTAGCAACATTACCTTCATGTGATTTTGATGGTATAAAAGTAACGTATGTAAGCCACAACGAAAAAAACAACACGCGAAAAGTAACAACACGCTCGCACACACACATGTATACAGACCATGCCTTTCTAACATCTTCAACATTGAAATACTTTTTTTTTTTGCCCGGCAAGAGCGCCGATTCGGCTAGAAAGAAAAGTTGTTTCCCGTTTGAAGTTGTTTCTCGTTTAGAAAAACAATATATAACAAATTTGTAGCTTAGAAAATTTCCAACAAATAAAATCTTAAAACTTTTTCTTGTAACCATAACCGTTTTTGAGACATATTGATCTAAGCATTTGCTACTAACAGCATCCTCTTTCTCAACGGCATGTTGATGTTATCCGATTTTGATTACGACTTGGAATGTTTGTGAGTTTGTTTTTCTATGTTTAAGAGGCGCATGAGAAAAAACATGTAAACAAACTTATCTACCACACTCTAGGGTAGATGGAAAAGTGTGCTCCGAAAAGGTATCCCCCTCTTTATTTTCATAAAATGGTATCCCGGAGCTTCCATCCCAAATCTTCAGAAATGAGCTCGTTGCCTACTCTTTGCCCACTGTTTTACAAGATGAGATCACTTTTTATTTTGTTAATTACCTGTTAATTACATCGCAGGACCAGCCCTACACCCACATCCTACCCACTCCCGCAAACGAATCACCCTGAAATTTCCGGTTTTTTAGTTTTTTTTCCATACCGTCTTATCCCATGAACGATTAGGGCAAGTTCTAGTAATTTCAGGTGCAAATTGGTTTCGGAGCACACTTTTCCATCTACTGCCTAGTACTATACTCTTCGCGAAACGAATTCAAAGGTCGAATCCCATACAAAAAGAGCTTTTCAATTCGTCAGTAAAGCTCTTTTGTATGGGATTTGACCGTTGAATTCGTTTCGCGAAGAGTATAGTACTAGGCATACCCTGGAGTCTGGTAGATAAGTTTGTTTACATGTTTTTTTTTATGGGCCTCATAAACATAGAAAAACAAACTCACAAGCATTCCAAGTCTTAATCAAAATCAGATAATAGCAGCATACAAAAATTGAAATTTATATGCACAAGAGACACTTTTTTCATATTATTCTAAAAAAAACCTTAAAGAGCTAATCAGAGTTAAAAAAAACCTTAAAGACGTGTTATATTTAAACAATATAAAGTAAAATCTAATGTGTATGGTATTTTTGAAAAATAGTTGTGGCTAAAATATACGAGTTTGGTGACTTTTTATGTAGAAATATGTGCTCAAATTGATCCGAAAATACTGATTTTAAAAATTGAATATATTTAATATTTAGACATAAGTCAACGATACTACCTTTATCGAACGTTTCTGAGTTTGCTTGTGATTCCAATATATTGTGATGAAATTGGAAAAGATAAGATGCTGAGAGGAGAACATTTCAAAGGTTAGATGCATATGATAAAAATGAAAACATAGACATTAAACGACTTTGAATTTTTTTTTTTGCACTTATAGCTTTCAAATCTTTTTACGCTTAAATGACTCACAATTCAAATATGTTGAGAGACATGTGGAAACAAGAGTGGTTGTGTGGAAATGTAAATTCTTTAGCGAAAGTAAAAATACCTGATAACTAATTCTAGATCGAGTCTGTGACGATGATTCAAATCTAATTTTGCGGTTTTTGTAGTCATTTATTTATTTATTTATTTGGTGCGTATACAATTCAACAGGCAAAACTGCCCAGTTACAGATTGGATACAATCAAAAAAAATAAAATAACAAGAACTAAATAAGAATATATAAATATAAGTATGTAAAATAATTAAAGTTAGAATAAAATAAAGTAAAATTAACTAAAGCAAAAAATTCATTACAATCACGAATGATAAATTCAAAAATGATAGGATACAATGACAAAAAAAAAAAAAAAAAATACTAAGAAATACATGAGTAAATATAAATATAAATATATAAAAAATAATTGAAGTGGTAAATTAAATTAAGAATAAATAAGGCAAACAAAACAAAAAGAAAGAAAGAATTCATTAAAAGAATAGGAAATAAAATTAATTAGGAACAAAAAAGAAAAAAGAAAAAAGAAAAAAGAAAAATTCATATACATATGTGAGTATATATAAAATTAAAAATATACAAAAGATCTTAAAGTAGTAAATAATGAAGTAAAATTAAGTAGAGCAAAAAAAAGAAAAGAAAGAAACCATTATGAACAAGAATAGAAAATAAAATTTATTAATTAGAAACAAAAATTTTACTTCGAACCATATTTTTGAAAATGGCAATAGATTGTGGAAGAGAACCAAGTTGAAGACTATTATGAGTGCGTAAGAGTCGTAAAACGGGAGAGTAAAAGAAAGTGTCAGTACGGGCATACGGCACTTCAAATAGAATGAAGGACCTGATTGGCCTTACGGAGTCCCGCACAATGAACAAAAATGCTAATGAGGAAGATAGGTTGCCGCGACAGATTTTGAACAGGAAACACTCATCCAAGTAAACTCTGCGCTGCTCAAGGAGAGGAATGTTAAAAAGAGATAGACGTTCACAATAGGGTAAATACGGCAGACTATATTTAAAAAGTAAAGTACGTGTAAACCTTCGCTGAACAGATTCAACAGCGTCAGAGAGGTATTTGAAGCGAGGACACCACACTTGACTGCAGTATTCAAGTACAGGACGGACTAGACTAATAAATAGGTGGACACAAGTAGAAACACTAAATGAATAGTGGCAGGAACGAATCACGAAACCAGATATCCGAGAAGCTTTCCTAGTGATAGTAAGGACATGAACGTCGAATTTCAGTTTACGATCAAAGGTGACCCCAAGATCTGAGAAATGATCGACACAAGAGAGGACAGTGCCATCAATAGCATAAGGAAAGACATAAGTGTGAAGCTTTAGGGAAAAAGACATAGAAAAACACTTGGAAACATTAAGGGACAAACAGTTCAAGTTACACCAACCAGAGAGAGCTTGCAAATCATCCTGAAGAAGCAGAGAGTCAGCAGTATTTTTGATGATTCGGAAGATTTTTAAATCATCTGCATAAAGAAGACATGAAGATTTAAAAATAGGGGGAAGGTCATTGATAAAAATATTGAACAGAAGAGGTCCCAAGATGGAACCTTGAGGAACACCAGAAGAAGGGGAGAAAGGTGAGGACGACAAGCCAAAGAGGGAGACGAAACAAGTGCGATCAGTTAAAAAGGAAGAGATCCAGGAGAGCAGAGGTTCACGAATGCCATAATGCTTCAGTTTGACAAGAAGCAGCATATGATTAACAGAGTCAAAGGCTTTGGCAAAATCAGTATAAATGACGTCAACTTGATTGTTGCTGTCAATTGCAGAAGCGATTACATGAGTAAACTCAACAAGGTTCGTAGAGGTGCTCCGGCCTTTTACAAAGCCATGTTGCTGCGCTACAAAGACACAGTAGAGGGTATCATAGATACGATTGAAAACGAGGCGTTCCAAAATTTTGGAAAGGCAAGGAAGAATGGAGATGGGGCGATAGTTAGAAGCAAGGTTCCTATCACCCGATTTGAAAATGGGAAGAATGCTAGAGAGCTTCCAAGAGGACGGAAATTTACCAGCACAGAGACTGACATTGAATAAGATGGCTAAAGGGACACAAAGGGAAGACGCAAGACTTTTTACGAAAAAATTGGGAATACCATCCGGGCCCGGGGAACAGTTAGTGTCAAGTGAGGACAAAAGCAATTCAACCTCTACGGGGTTAGTAACGACTGAGGAGAGACAAGCAGGGAAATCAAAGGAAAAGCAGTCAGTAGCAGGAATCGATGGGATAGTATAAACAGAAGAAAAATACATAGCAAAGAGATTACAAATGTCGAGAGGGTTAGAAGCAGTAAAGGCATTAAACACTAGTGAGTCAGGAAGAGAGGAGGAAGATTTTAAGGAGCGGACAAAAGACCAGAATTTTTTTGGGTTATTCGAGTTCAAGGAAGCTTCAACAGACGAGGAATATCTGCGTAGTGCTAATCTAATTTCTTTCTTGGCAGAGGCACGTAAACGAGAGAAGATTGCATAATCTTCACTAGATCCAGAATTCGAAAATTTCGAGCGTGCTGAATTTTTATCTCTAAGGGCACTCTTTACCCTCACGGTAAAACAAGAGGGGTCACGGAGCTTACGAGAACTGTAAACAGGAGTATACGTCGAGATCAACTCTGTAAGAATACTGTAAAATTTAGATACAGCAGAGTCAATATCGAGACCACGGAAGGAATTAAACCAATTGATTGAATTCAGATCATTAGACATGCGGTCAAAATTAGTTTTTTTAAAGTTAAGTCGTCGCGCAGTGGAAGTTTTAACACGATTTGAAAATGAGATGGACAAATTAATAGAAAGAGGAGGATGATGGGGGTCAGGGTTGGTGTAGGGTATTAGGACAGGAGATAGTGAAATCGAAGAGGACTCAAAGTTAGAGAGGATGAGATCAAGGATCTTGTTATTAACATTGGGGAAACAGTTAAATTGAGAAAGAGAACAGGAAGAAAGGAAAGAAGATAAGGTAATAGAAAGGTTGTTGGTGGACACAATGCGAAAGAAAGAAGAGTCCCATTGCACAGAAGGCATATTAAAGTCGCCACAGATAATGATTGACGATGAGGGAAAGTAGCTATTAAGATACG
>CANBKX010000509.1:0-12500 GCA_947369275.1 Nemotelus nigrinus
CATATACATATTTTTATATATATATATAAAAATATATATATATATATGTTTACACATATATATATATTGCTTAGAATTATAAGACTATATGTAATCTACTTACCACAAAATTATCATAATTAACGATTGTCAAAATATATTCAGCAATAATCTTAATGTATAAAATGTGGAATCATAAGGTTGACTCATCATCATAAAGCTATTACGGTATAAGCATACACTTACCCAATTCCACGGGTCTATTTGTCGATGTGATTGTTTTGCATTTTTCATTTGCGCAATCGATGACTCTAGTTTCATGTTCTTACGTTCTCACGATGTAACATCAGCATTATTCACGTAAGTATTAACTTGTCAAGAATCATACACGGGTCGATAAGTAAATATTGGTAACCTTGCATGTCAGCAATTATAAAGGTACAATGTACAGTAAAATGGCAATTGCAGAATTTGTTCAATTATGATGATGAGTACACTTTCTTTGCAATAATTTACTTTGTAAGATCGTACCAAATGTGAAACAAACGGATTAATCATAACGAGCACCCAAGTCTTTCTTTGGTTTGAAGTTGTTGGTCAGACTGCTAGTGACACTTTTTGTGGTTAATCTTGTCGTGGAAACCAGTTCAATTGATTTGGCTAGGCAAGTGTATTTGCAATCACTTGAACAATTTTGGGTCTGTCGAGCCGGATATTTTGATCCAAGTTTTCCACCGTGTAAATTGAAAAAAGATCGATTTGGTGCAAACGAGAATCAAAGTTCCGGTGCAAAAGAATTTAAAGTAACCACTTGTTGGTATCTTGGAACATATGCGAGGTTTCAATATGACAAAAGGAGTGGTTTTACTGCAACAGGACAATTTTAGCAGTCTGAGCAGACTTAATCGAAACCATTCGAAAGATAGCAAGGACAGATATTCCCTTGGCTATTTTCAAACTAGACTGCGGCGATTGAAAGAGGTATGGCAGGCGTATGACATGGTGCAGTCTTAGAAGAAATTTCTACCGACTCCGATAAAAGGAAGTCTTATCTGTAGCGGTACAGAAAAATTGAGGAAATGTATATGAACCTACTCACTTGTTTCAAATCGGGTATGTTGGAATACCAGTCCACCACACCACCACCTCATCAGCGACAAATCGTTTGCAGTTGGAGCGACTGGCCATCCCGAAGTTCGATGGAAAATATAGTCAGTGGCGCACGTTCAACGACATGTTTAATTCGTTGATCCATAGCAATGAAACGATGTCTGCGGTAGAAAAGATGCAGTATCTGAAAACGCATGTTCAAGGTGATGCTGTAAGAGTTATTCAGCACTTGGATGTGGACACATGCTGCGAGAGAGATTCGACAACAAAAGAGAGATGGCGTGGAGTTACTTGCATAAATTTCACAAATTGCCAGTGGCAAAGGAAGATTGCGATTTCCCGATCAAGCAAATGATGAATGTCACGGCAGAATTCATCGTCAATATAAATAATATTGGTGTCAATACTGAACACTGGGACTTGCTGATCATCTATACAACCAGCCAGAAATTGGACCAAAGATTTCGACGATTGTGGGAGGCGTCATTAGAAGCAAGTTCAGAGCTACCTAGATTGGAATCGTTTTTGGTATTCCTGACGAGTCGGTTCAGGACACTGGAGGCGTTGAACATCGCTCGCAAAGCTGCTAAGATTCAAGCATTAACTACTACCACAGCAACGTTTTGCAGCATATGAAGAAAGGAAGACTATACGAATCAGTGTGACAAATTCAGGATGATGGACGTAGAACAACGGAGAAGCGAAGCAAAATAACAAAATTTATGTTATAATTGCTTAAAAAAAGGTCATGGCATCAACCAATGTCCATCAAGTAGTAGGTACCAGACCTGTTCCAAGAAATCTCATTCGTTGTTACACAGCAATAGAGCCGCAAACGGGACACACAAATTAGCAGCCGATGCTAAGCCTTTCATCCCGAGTGCCCAATCATTATTGGCAGGGAATGGAGCCCAGGACCAAGCGATACTATAACCGACCGCTCAAGTTAACGTACAAAATATTTCGGGTAGATGTATGACACTAAGGGCCCTGATAGACTCCGGGTCGCAACGGAGTTTCATTACAGAGTCAGCAGCTCAGTTACTTGATCTGAAGAGGCAATTCGCGAAAGTTCAAATATGCGGAGTAGGAGCAGTTACAAACCTTCAGAGTAAAGATTGTGTGGTCTTGGCTATAAGAACGAAATATGGAGATTCAACAATCAACGCATCAGCTTTGGTGTTGCCAAGCATAACAAACTTGTGCCCGTCAATCACGATGCCAATCAAGCTTCCCGTCAGCCAACAAGCTGGCTGACCCAAATTACGGAGCTCCGGGACGAATCGACATACCGCTTGGTGCGGACATGTACGGTGAAATCGGGTTCACAAAACGGTCTCCGTGTGTGATAAACACCAGATTTGGCTGGGTTTTACTCGGTCCGGCCACTTCTCCGAACAATCAAGAGGGCATACTGTCGCTGATTGCTATTGAAGACACCACGGATAACTGGTTAAGAAATTTTGGGAGATTAATGAATCACCTGCGAAACAACGAGTAACAATGGACGAGCAAGCAGCTATGAGCTGGTATCAGCAGACTACCAAGTGAGACGAATATGGTAGATATGTAGTTCGACTCCCGTTTAAGCAGAGTGCTGAGCCCAGGAAAACTTTGTGCAACTCCCAGCAAAAGGTACATATTCGGCTCTCAAAGTTGGAGAAACGATTGCACAATGACGATGTCTTGAGAAGCCAATATGTATCATCAATGGAAGAGTACCTTAGGCTAGTCCACATGGTAGAAGTACAAACAGCAGAGAAATTTTCGAAGCAGACACACTATTTGCCTCATCACGCCGTACGCAAGGACGACAGTACAATCAAGAAACTTCGAGTTGTGTTCAATGCGCCCCAAGCAACACCAGCAGACAAGTCACTCAATGATATCTTGTTTATTGGTCCCAGTATCCAGAATAGCATTACGCGAGCATTGATGAAAAGGAGAACTCACCGATACTTGATAGCAGCTGATATAGAAGAGATGTACCGGCAAATACTTGTGCATCCTCAGGATCAAGATTATCAACGGAAACTGTGGTAAAGTCATCCATCAGAACCAATCAAGCATTTCAAGCTTACAACGGTGACATATGGCACTGCCAGCACCACTTACTTAGCTAAGCGCACTTTACATTCATTGGCGGATGACGAAAGGTTATATCACCCAAAAGCATGTCGAGCTACTAAACAGGACTTCAACGTGGATGATGTCTTAACCGGAGGAAAAACGATCGAGAAAGCGCAAAACCTACAGCAGGACCTAATTAAAGTACTGCAAAAGGGAGGGTTCAAACTATGGAAATGGGCAGCAAATCAGGATGCTCTGCTGGAATCTATTCCTGTTTCTGATAAAGAGGCAATATCACCGCTAAACATCAATAGGGATGACCATTTCAAGACGCTAGGATTACGATGGCATCTAGCGAAAGATTGCTTCTTCTTTAAGGTTTCTTAAGAAGACATCTCAGATGCCGTGCTAACAAAACGACAACTGCTTTCTGAGACAGGAAAGTTATTCAATTCAATGGGATGGTAGCAACCAGGTATTGTAACAGGGAAAATAATGATTCAGTAGCTGTGGTTGCAGCCAACAAACTGGGATGAACCAGTTGCGGAAGATATTGGGGTGAAATGGCGGAACTTTCGCTTACAGTTGCCGATCCTCCAAGGAATCTCGATCCCAAGGTGGTTACACTGGAGTAATACAGCAGCCGTTCAAGTCCATGGATTTTGTGACACCTCAGAAGCAGCATATGCAGCAGCCATTTACGTACGCATTGTGGACGGCTCCACAATTGTTCGACTCGTAACATCAAAGTCTAAGGTCTCACCGTTGAAGGTCCAATCAATTCCACGGTTAGAGCTGTGAAGCGCTGTGCTTCTGTGCGACTTGATGACAACTACACTAGAGGCCCACGGTTGGAAGGATGTAAGTCCTCACTATTGGACAGATTCGATGATTGTACTACAGTGGCTCCAAAGTCCAGCAGCAAAATGGAATGGTGGAACGGTCCAGACTGGTTAAAAGAACATCAACATACATGGCCGAAATCGAAATTTGTATGCAACGAGGCTATGGTTTGTGTAAAAATACGGCCAATAGCAACGTGCCTGACAACTGTAAAGGTAGATGAAAAGGAGAACCTTTTTACGAAACTCATCAAAGTCATTGCTTACTGTAGAAGATGGAGGTCGAAAACTCGCAGCTCATTTTTAAGGGCGGATGAGTTACAGCAGGCTGAGAACACACTCATTCGCATGATCCAGCAAGAGGCCTTTTCAAATGAGATCAGGTCGCTCAAAAGCAACAAACACGTGGACAAATCGAGTTAAATGATTAGACTAACACCGTTTCTTGATCAAGACCAGATGCTGCAAGTAGGGGGGATAATACAGCGGAGTGCTGTTAGTTTCAATACGTAGCACCCAATTCTAATAACCCGAGGACATATGGCTAATCTAGTCATAAAACATTATCATCATATGATGTTCCATGGTCCTGCCCAGCTAGTACATTCGATAGTTCGAACAAAGTACTGGATCGTTGATGGGCTCACCGCCAGGAAACAGTTTGGGAGGAAATGTGCCCATTGTTTCCAATTGAACGTCAAACCGAGCCAACAGCTGATGGGCATGTAGCCTCACAAACGGGTGCGACTGGGAAAACCCTTTGCTCGAACCAGTATTGATTTTGCTGGTCCAATCACAATCAAATGAAGCAATGGTAGAAGAGCGAAGACCACCAAGGCATACTGGAAGTTTATACCTCCAGGAAGTCTTCATTTCGGAAGAATTTGGGAGGCAGCAGTGAAAATCATCTAGCGGCACTTAATCAAAACTCTCGGCTTGCACTTGTTAAACGTGGAAGAAATGTTCACGTTACTAGCCCAAATTGAAGCATGCAAAAATTCAAGACCCTTAACAGCGTTAAGTACCGATCCACACAACTTTAGTGCTCTGACTCCAGGACACTTTTTGACCGGAGAGCACCTGTTTGAATTGTCAGACAAACATATGGAGGACAACGTTACTAAGCAATGGCAATTAATACAGAGACTCAAACAACACTTTTAGTAGAGATGGAGACTTGAATATTTGACTCAGTTGCAACAGCGGACGAAATGGTTCAGTGAGAATCTAAAAATTAAAGTGGGTGATCGAGCCCTGATCAAGTTTGAGAATCAGGCGTCTAGTCAGTGTCCTTTGGGAAGAGTTTTAGCAGTACATCCCGGAAGCGATGGCCTGACCAGGGTGTGACCTTGAAAACAAAAGATAACATTATCAAACAGCCGATCATAAAAATCTGTCCATTATCAAGCAATGAGGAATGTGGAGTCAAGCGACTATCAGAAGACGTTATCACCAATCCGAGTACCCACAAAAGGAAGCAAGAGGCTAGACCTTCGAAGAGAACATCAAAGATATCTAAACTAATGGTAAACTTGTTCGCTTTGCTTGTTTGTGTCACGAGTGCCAAAGCCAGCTATACCATCAAGCATCCTGAATCAGAAGCATACGTTGAGCACTTGGGACAAGTACGGCTGATAAATGGACATTTTCGATTGAATTTTAATGTCTCGAATGAAGAAATGGTCGCATACCTGCAGAATACCCAGCAAATATACATTAACATATCAAACATATGTAAGGAAAGACTCCGACTGCACTCAGGTATACGCTGTACAGAATTTGTCGACCAGTAAGGACAAGAAGTCAACAGGACTATAGACGCAATCAAGCCGTGGCTTCAGGTGAGACAGCGGCGTGAGATTCTAGGAAACATGCTAAAAGGAATTTTCGGTGTGAATGATGAAGTTTACACAGATATTGACAAGTTGGATGAAAATCAAAACCAAATTATCAAGACCATGGAACATCACGACAACCTATTGTTAACCACTACCCAATTGTTAAATGAGACACGGAGAGCCTTGAACACTAAAATGAATCTTCTTGCCAGAAAAGTTGATCAGGTTTCCAAAACAATGGCAGAAACTACTTCCTGGTATATTGATCAAAACCGTATCAATATCCATTTCTTAGCAGCATAACAACTAGTATTTGGTTGCTTGGGGCACATTCAAACCCACTGTGAAGTGTTTCACAAAATCAAGGCAGGAGTAGGAAGCATGATAGAAGCACTGTCCGCAGCAACCGTAACGAATACTCTGTAACAGGCACAAGACAAATTAGGGGGCACGCTTATTATAGTACCTAAGGAGGTAGGCAAAACTCGTATTGAGTCCCTACAAAGTGGAATTACGATATTTGGCAGCATTCACCTCATTGAGCCAAAGAAGTTTGAGCTAATGCATTTCACTGGCATACCACACCATCTAGGAATTCCCTGAATGGCAAATTAGATACAATATCTTCAAGTATCTCAGCCAATTCTGTCCCAAGCAGCTCTCGCCAAGTAAACTTTATAAATATGCTCGAGAATGCTGAGCAAAAATTTTCTTCAATGTTCGATAAGCAAAATACCTTGCTAACAAATGCGTTCATGGAACAATCACTAAAACTAAGTAATATAAATAACAAGCTTGAACATTTTGAGCACCAGCGTGAAAAACCATTGGAAGATATAAATAATCGGCCATCTATTTACGAACATTCGCTTCTCCATGAGCTCTCAATGGCCGATATTAACAACAACATGCCAAAAGTGACTACAAAAGACATGGCTTCGTCTCCTATCAAAGAATTGACTTCTACTGCAGCCAAGCCAATATATGAATTTGGTACTTATTGGTCGAAAAATGAGTGGGACAGTCGCATTAAAAAAATAAACAAATATAATGAAACTTGCCAATACGAAGGATCACGCTTCCATTTACCAGTCGATACCGACAAAGTAGCGTTCTTCGTCAAAGGTATTCCTCCCACTGCTAATCGAGGATGGCTGAATACGTTCCTCGAAGCTGGACTCCACATCAGTGATTATTTTATCACCAAACTACCACAACGGAATCACAACTCACAGAAGCGATACAAGGTTTTCATTCCCTCTAAATATGCCTGGATGTTCAGCAAATTTAACTGGAATGGCGTAACATTTTCTCCCTGGAAGAATCGAAGGACCAACAATAGCCGTAAGAAAGTACCTAATTCTGTAAGAAAAAATTGTATATCAAATAATTTTCCTAATACCCGCAAATCCCCATCCATTCAAAATCCTTAAATTACTAATACTCGTAACATCCCATTAATACCACGTCCTACTGTTGCTTCCGTTTCTTCTCTTCGAAATACAAACAACAACGTAGCCAATGTTAACTCCTCTTTATCCTCTAGCCAGCTGGCTACCTATGTCGAATCTACAGAGGCAACTACGAATACAGCCTCTTTTGACAATTTGATGACAACTGTTTCTCGTCGAAAAGCAGTCAACTCTCTTAGGCATTTATCCTAACATAACACCTTCTTTAAATGGACTCAGACTCTTTTACCGAAATTGTAGTGGTATGAGAGGGAAATTAAATAAATTATATCTTGACGCAAAATCCTGCCACTTTAATTTAATTGCCTTCACAGAAACATGGCTAAATGATTCCCATAAGAATGAAGAGATCCTTGATAGCAGTTGGACAATTTATAGAAGCGATCGTGACTATTGTTCCACAGGTCAAACGCGAGGCGGTGGGGTTTTGCTGGCGGTTAGCAACACACTTTCAAGTGAGGTTATTGACACCACCCCCAATGTATTGTTCCAACACCTTGTTATTCGTGTTTCTTTGAATAACCATTTTCTTTATATTAGTTTGGCCTATATTCCACCCAGATCGGACGTATCAGTTTACAACCATTTCTGTGAATTAATATCTTCCATTAAAACGTCTCTGAATGAAAAAGACAAAATAATATTCCTAGGGGATTTCAATCGTCCCAACTTATGTTTTATCCCCGATGAAAACGACGCATTTCTTCTCCCTGTTAATCTCTCAGATTCCAATGATTTCAACCTTGCGAGTACTTTTTATGGCAATGATGTGCAACAAGTCTCTCCAACTCCCAACCAAAACGGTCATTGGTTGTATCTTGTATTTATAAACGCCTATGACGAAGTAGTGGTAAGTCCAACTCATGATGCAGAGCATCTCTTTTCAAATAGTTTACACCACACTGCAATAACAGTTGAACGTCCCACTCCTGATTCTATTTACTTAAAAACGTACAATAATTCAATTGTATATGACTTTCTTAACGCTGACTACGCAAGTATTCACCATGTACTTGACTCGATAGATTGGACGAATACTCTTTTAACGCTAGATCTTGAGGAAGCCAACGATATGTACCTAAGATTAAAAAAAACTCTAGCGCACCTGAACCGCTAGAAAACTAATTTTCGAAGAAATTGTCTTTGAGTAACAATGTGGAAAGACGTGATACACTTTTTTGTAGAATCATATCAATAATTCCTTGTTCAAAGCAACAGAACTCAACTAAAACACAAATGATGTAAATGTTCAGTGCTGGCAACATTTTCCCAACGAAGCAGCATTAAGTTAACCTTCACAAGCTTAAATCAACTTATATGTGTATGTAATAAGAAGCATCTGTTGATGCAATAGTTACAAAAATGGCTGAAGCTCGTTACCCTTTGTCAGCAGCAAAGCAAAATATATACCAAATCTGCTTCACGTTAAACTAAACCCAACCATTAAATTTCGTTTCAGTTGAATCACTGCGCTACAAGCTATACGGGTGAAAAAAAATTTAGGGTAACCACCCTCAAATTTTTAAAGTGTTAATATTTAATGTTAATTTTCATTGCAGGATTGTTCCCATTTGCAAATCTAATGACATAATCGCGCAGTACATAAATTCCAAAAAATTACAAAAATGGTCATAGCTGGCAGCCCTTTCACGATTTTTGTACGAAATTCCTATGACATTTTGCTCACATCAAAATCTATTTACTGCATAAACTTCATTTTTTTATCATGACTGCACCGGAAGTTATAGGGAAAAAAGCTTTATTTTGCTGAGCAAATTTGCAAGATTTAGGAGGCAAAAATCACCATAGCTGGCAACCCTTTCCTAATTTTTCAGCCAAAATGTTACCTTTCACCAAATGTTACCTTAAGTAAGATCCAAATATTGTGTGAATTTTGTTTAAATCTGATGGCTGAATCGGAAGTTATGGGCCAAAAAGCTGTTTTTTTTCTCAGTGATTTTTCAAGATGGCACCACTGCCACAGGGTTGCCCGCATTTCAAAATTATTTCTATCAGACCTGGTCCTAGTTGATACCAACATGTTCTGTGAATTTCATTATGATCGAATAATCCGGTCGTCAGTTCTCGTGAACAGAACTTTCGAGTGCTGAAAATAAAGGTAATTTAGTGATGGGTTGCCGTTCTTAAGCAAATCGGAATTTTAAAAATTTTAATTTGACATGATGGACAAAGGTCAAGATTTATCAATGATTTGAAATTTTTGTCAAAAATCAAAAAATTTTCAGGAGGTTCAATGATTTGAAGGATTTTTTTTCAAGAGCCTGCCGTAGCTACAGGGTTACCCACACTACCTTGTTAATCCATGTGTATTAAACTCTGGTCAACATCAATACGCTCTGCGAATTTCACGATGATCCAATGTTTTTTTCAGAAGTAATGACAAATCAAAATTTGAAAAAAAATCCTTGCCTACTTTTAGGCACGCTGCACCCACACACAGCTCAAAATTTCCAATTCTTTACCATAAACAAGCTTAGAACATAATAAGTTTTCATTCCCAATACTTGTTTTGAAAAATTCAAAATTCACTAAAACGCTTGCCGCCGCCAAAAGGTTTAGGATATCTGAATTTTAGCAAGTCGTGGACCTACCTACTAAATACATCTACGTTCTCCGAAAGTTTCAGCTTAATCGGATGGGCCACTCCAGAGATTATCTCCCTTAATCATTTTGATGATATATATATATATATATATATATATATATATATATATATATATATATATATATATATATATATATATATATATATATATATATATATATATATATATATATATATATATATATATATATATATATATATATATATATATATATACACTGTGACAAAAAAGTATCCGGAAATTCTCATTTAAATTGCCAGCGTTGAGTATTTTTAAGTATTTGAAAATTCTGTATGTTGGTAGGACTGTCCGTAATTACTATGCCAAAAATGAGCGCGGTCTGTCTACTAGTTTGTTTACGACAGCTGTTGAAACCAGTCGATCTTAGTGGTAGTCTGCGAATTTTACAATGGAAAAACATATTCAACAAAGAGTTTGTCTCAAATTTTGTGTTTTGAATGAAATTTCGTGTGCTGACTCGTTGCAAATGCTGAAAAAGGCTTATGTAGACTCTGTTTTATCGAAAACCCAAGTGTACAAATGGTACAAAGCCTTTAAAAACGGTCGGGAGATCGTCGAAGATTTGCTTCGTTCAGGACGACCGTCGGCCTCTTCAACCAAAGATAACGTCGAAAAAATCAAGGAAATTGTGCTCGAAAATCGTCATGCCAGTGTTAGAGAGATAGCTCGTGATCTCAACATCTCTCGTGAAACCGCTCGTTTGATTTTGGTGAACCAGTTGGGAATGCAGCGCGTCGCCGCTCGGCTCGTTCCGTTAGAGCTGAATTTTCTTCAAAAACAGTACCGGATGCAGGTAGCTGCAGACATGCTGGATCGTGCGAATTCTGATCCCACGTTCATGGGAGGGATCATAACTGGTGACGAGACATGGGTCTATGAATACGACACACAAACGAGCCAACAATCATCGGAACGGGTGGGAAAAAATGAGCCGAAACCGAAACAACCTCGCAAAAGTCATTCGAAAATCAAGACGATGCTTATTGTTTTCTTCGATATTCGTGGTGTGGTTCATCATGAATTCGTTCCGCAAGGTCAAACAGTCAATAAGGACTTCTATTTAACTGTTTTGAGACGTTTGCGTGAAAATATTCGCCGTAAACGGCCGGATTTGTGGCAAAACAATTCGTGGATTTTCCATGACGATAACGCACCATCTCATGGACCCACGATTATTAACGATTTTAAGACCAAACACTCGATAAATACCATCGATCAGCCACCTTATTCGCCTGATCTAGCTCCGTGCGACTTTTTTCTTTTCTCCAGACTGAAATTTCCGCTAAGGGGAACCAGATTTGACTCCATAGACGCCATAAAACAAAATTCGCAAAAGGAGCTGAAGGCCATCCCTGAAAGCGCCTATAAAAAATGTTTCCATGATTGGAAAAAACGTTGGCACATGTGTATCGCTTCAAATGGAGCATATTTTGAAGGAGATTCAATAAATATTTAAGAAGTTTAATATTTATGCGTTTTATTTCAAATTTCCGGATACTTTTTTGTCACAGTGTATATATACATAAAGATATATGAGTTTTCGGCGAAACGAGTTTAATACTACTTTTCTTCGAAAATTAGTAAAAAAGAACAAATTGTCTGAACCATGGCTTGATAGGGAACTTAGGCATTTGCGAAATCATAGAAACAAACTATATAAACGATTAAAGGAAAATATTGATATTAATCCTACTATTCAGGAAGCTTATAATGAAGTAGTTAAGGAATTCTCGACAAAGTCTCGCGATACTTATGCCAATTATATTAAGAAAACCGGTGAAGGTATAATCCACGACCCAAAAAAATTCTTTGATTTTGTAAATATGAAGCGGAAAGTCACCGGTTATCCATTGTCAATGTCTTATAATAATATCACCTCTGCTTCTCCTAAAGATATCTGCGATTTATTCTTAGATAATTTCCAGAGAATTTTCACTGTATCAGACCCATCTAACTCAAATGTTTCTCCTTCTAATTCAGCACCAACCACTTTTCTCAGCCAAATTAAAATATCACGCGAACAAATACGTAAAGCTATATTGGAGCTCGATTGCAACAAAGGCCCTGGTCCTGATCTCCTTCCGCCGACCTTCCTGCGGAGGTGTGTAGAGTAGCTAATAACACCCCTGCATATATTCTTTGACAGACCACTTTCATCCGGTGTTTTCCCATCCTGTTGGAAACTGTCATATGTGACACCAATTTTCAAAAATGGCGATAGACGCTGCGTCGAAAATTACAGGGGCATTGCCATTTTATCTTCCATTCCAAAACTTTTTGATAAGGTTGTATACAATAAACTTTCCCCACTAGTTGACTCCCGTCTGAATGAGCAACAGCATGGCTTTAGAATAGGTCGCTCAACTATCACAAACTTGACAATCCTAGTTTCGGACGTTTTGTGTAAAATGGAGAAAGGCTATCAAATTGACGCAGTCTACACTGACTTTAGCAAAGCTTTTGACAGAGTTGACCATTCTTTATTGATCCTTGAGCTGCGAAAATTCGGACTTGCTGGATCTTTACTAAGCTGGCTCAGTT
>CANBKX010000509.1:15000-16841 GCA_947369275.1 Nemotelus nigrinus
CTTATGTTTTATCTACACGTTCAAAATAAAACTTTGGAAATTTCATGTCGGACAAGAACGGTAACCCTCTCCCAGTTAACCTATATTTTTAGCATCAAAAACTTCTGTTCACGGAAACTCACGAACCAATAATCAGATGCAGCTAAAATTTACAGAATGCATTGGACTTAAGTAAGACCAGATTTGAAAGAAGCGATTTTGAATGGTGGGCAAGTCTGTGCCAGTGGTGCCATCTTGAAAAATTACAAAGGAAAAAAACTGCTTTTTGCCCTATGAAATGTGAATAAGTTACCAGATTTTCATGAAATTGATACAGTAGCTGAACCTTACTCTAGACTCTGTTTGATGAAAATTTGGTCTAAAAATTCGATTGGTGCTGCCAGTTATGGTAATTTTTGTGTCTTTGGTTTTGAAAATTCGCTCAGGAAAATAAAACTTTTTGCCCTATAACTTCCAGTGCAGTCATGAAATCAATACGAATTTCATACAATTAATGAAACTTGTCATAAACATTATTGAGAACAAATTTGGTTGAAAAGCCACGATAGGGTTGCCAGCTATTGTTGGTTTTGTATTTAATTGCAATATCTTTATTAAGCGGTTTTATCGTAGAATTTTCAAATGGTTATGATATTGTAGTGACAATAAACAGCAAATATTAAGCTTTCGATCATTTGAAAAAACTTGCTGCAGATAATCCTAAATTTCTTTATACTCCTATAACTTCGAATGTAATTAAACAACGTGAAGCAGATTTGACATATTCTTGGCTTTGATACTGGCGAAAGGTTGCCAGCACGAGTCGGTTGTGCTACTTTTGTATCAATAAATGCTTACAGTTATTATACATACCGGAAACATTTACAATGAAAATAAATAACCTATTTCACAATTCGCAAATTTCTGCAAATTTTTCGGATCGCAGCCCCAAACACCAACTTCAGTTACAGTGCTGCAGGCACTGAACATTTTCTTCATTGATGTTATATGAGATCCTGCTTTCAAAATTATGTGAAATAAGCAACTGATAACGAATATAATTAACCCGTGTTTTGCTCTCATAAACGTTGAAATTCATGCCAGTGGTAATATCTGAAACCTTCCACCATATGAGTTATAATGCATTCTTAAGACGAAAGTAAAACGTGGCATTTGAAACAGTTTGGCCGTAATAAGCAGCACATGTGGTGGAATATGCACTCAAAACCTGCACGATTCTTCTACTGTTCTTCGAACATTAGTGTTTCTAGCGGTTCAGGTGCGCTAGAGTTTTTTTTTTAAATAATTGGATATTTCATATTGTATGTATGTATATGTATTTATGCCTTGTTTGGCTAATAAAATAAATAAATTACTCGGTTTCCGGCATCACACAAAACTACTTTGGAGCACGATATGACGACCAGATATACTTCACGCTAACTCCGGAGCAGCTCGCCCAGTGCGAGAGGATGACACCATCGAACTTCATTGCTCAGTTAATATTTTATTGAGCATTGATGGCCATCCGAACTGTGTCTTAGACGAAATCTACGACCGATTCAACAAGCGGCCTTGTCCTCAACACATAATACACGCGAAGAGTGTAATGTAGAAACTGCTAGTCCGGCTTAACACATGGTTGTTTCTCGCCTCCACTGCGAATCCTGCTGCACTTACGTGTAACGGGCAAAGACAAATGGAACCCTTATGTAGCCTCAGAAGCTCCACCGCTATTTTGCGAACGAATCTAGCAACATTTAACAGTTACTGTTCACTTACTGTTCACTACACATATGTTAAACCAATGATCCAACAATTCAACATTCCTAACACAACATTTGTAAACGTGCCATCAAAGC
>CANBKX010000510.1:0-17962 GCA_947369275.1 Nemotelus nigrinus
AAATTCTTTATGCTCCTGTAACTTCGAATGTAATATAACAACGTGAAGCAAATGTGATATATTCTTGTCTTTGATACTGGCAAAAGGTTGCAAGCACGAGTCAGTTGTGCTATTTTTGTATCTATAAATGCTTACAGTTAGTATTCATACCGGAAACATTTACAATGAAAATAAATAACCAATATTTCAATTCCCAAAGTTCTGCAAATTTTTCGGATCGCAGCCACAAACACCAACTTCAGTTACAGTGCTGCACGCACTGAGCATTTTCTTCATTGATGTTATATGAGATGCTGCTTTCAAAATTATGTGAAATAAGCAACTGATAACGAATATAAATAACCCGTGTGTTGCCCTCATAAACGTTGAAATTCATGCCAGTTGTAATTTCTGAAACCTTCCACCATATGAGCTATAATGCATTCTTGAGACCAAAGTAAAACGTGGCATTTGAAACAGTTTGGCCGTTATAAGCAGCACATGTGGTGGAATATGCACTCAAACCTGCACGATTCTTCTACTGTTCTTCGAACATTAGTGTTTCTAGCGGTTCAGGTGCGCTAGAGTTTTTTTATTTAAGTTTCATTTAATTTGAAAAAGATTTCATTTAAAACAAAAGAGGTTTCATTTCAATTGCAAAAGGTTTCATTTCAATTGGAAAAGGTTTCATTTCAATTGCAAACGGTTTCATTTCAACATGATAAAGTTACATTTCGATACAAATAGGTTTCATTTCAATTGAAAAAGCTTTCATTTAAGCTGACAATGCTATTTATATATATATATATATATATATATATATATATATATATATATATATATATATATATATATATATATATACATATATTTATATATATATATATATATATATATATATATATATATATATATATATATATATATATATAGATATATATAGATATATATAGATATATATATATACATATATATATAAAACATATATATATATATATATATATATATATATATATATATATATACATATATATACAAAGAAATATGAATTTTCGGCGAAACGAGTTTAATACTACTTTTCTTCGAAAATTAGTAATAAAAAAAGTGAAATTCCTCGTAAACCCATTCATGCATACCCGACATAGGTCAGTTATGACACACCAGGTTTGTTCAAAAGATCGACATCTTATTCTTCACGATCCGACCAAATTACTCAGATCCATCAAATAACAAGACAATGCACATGCATACAATACGATAAATACATTGATCGAATCTGAGACCAGAAACCCACTTGCCGAGTGAGGAAAGATAATCAAGAAAACAAGGCATTGCACCTGCATATTCATGCGATACAAGTAAAACCAAGTTCAAGGCAGTATCAACCAAATACAATGATTGAATTTGAGACCAGAAACGCACATGACTATTGATATGATAAACAAGAATAGCAAAAGTTAAATTCCTCAAATACCCATTCATTCATAACCGACATAGGTCAGTTATGACACGACAGGTTTGTACAAACAGTCCGCAATAAAGACCAGAAATACATAAGTCTTGTTATTTTTATTCTCGCGAACACGTGCTTCTTAAAGTGATTTTACTGGTACACTTTGGATGTAAACATATGGTGTTCGCTTATCCAGTACGACACTTTCAATATACGCACGTATATTTCTCTCGATCCAAATTCAATAATTGCACTCTTTACTTCGAGCTCCTCATCACATATCAGAACCAACTCCCGACCAATCAGCACCCTTCACCATATATGCCTTCCAACCACCAGCCAATCAGCACCTACAGTAATCAGCTCTAAGCCCCCAACTTATCTGCACACACACGCACACTAGCGCAAAAGCCGACTTCCGTCCGCCAAACTGGCTCCCCGTACAAAAAAAAGATTTTTCAGCACACTTTCAGCATCTTTAGCCTCCAGAAACTAGCACACTTTATGCATGTATTGGTTAAAGCCTGTCCCTATCGGACCTACTGCAAAAATCAATGAAATCGGTATTATTACTACTCATGTGTGGGAGTGCGAGAGCGGAGAATAGAGCATCCTCTATAGTGGTATTTCTTTCTATCAATTTTACATAATTCAAATTTATTGCTGGGTGCGGTAAGTACTTAGTTGGGGGAGCGCTTGGGAACACCGCGTGTCGTCGGCACGAAAAAAAAACTTTTTGATGTCCCTTATAACAATAAACTAGTTGTCTGGGAAGCATCATACAAAAAAAATCTAAATATTTACAGAAGTTTAATGTAGTTAAATTATCGCCACAAAAACATTCGACTTTCATAACAACATAAGGCAAAAAATATGTTGCTTGCCGTGCACATTTGAAAATATTTACTCGCGTCACACCGTTTGAAACTCTTCAGTATTTTTTAGTAGCTCAGACCCTACTGAAATATACTCAAAGAGGAGAAAATTGCCGTTTTCAGTAAAACGGCGTACGGAAACGGCCTCATTGCAATTAATTGCAATTAATCGCAATTAATTGTAGTACGGAAACATACCTATTATTAGGTCTGTTCCCGTACTACGATTAATTGCGATAAGCCGTCCCCGTACTCCGTTTTACGGAAAACTGGAAATTTCCCTCTTTCAGTTAGTACGATGATATTTCAGTAGGGTCTGAGCTACCGAAAAATACTGAAAAGTGTCAAACGGTGTGGTACGAGTAAATATTTTCAAGTGTGCGCAGCAAGCATCATTTTTTTCGCGTAATGTTTCTATGAAGATCGAATATTTTTGTGGCGATAATTTATCACCACTTAGTATGACTGAAAATTAATTACTTTTGTTCTCCCGAAAACCGCAAACTAACACTTTTGGTAGTCCATTTTCAAGAAATGCGATGAGTGCGTTCCTATGCTTTTCACGAATTTCCTCTCCACATGATTCAGAAAAATTCAGTTGCTGAAGGTACAGGAACATACTTATTAAAGTCGCGCAAAAATCAAGATATAGTCCATGACCTATTTTAGGCTAGGTCACTTGAAATCGTGTACTCACCTATCGCTTGGGTGGGTTACTGACTGTTTGCGGCAGATGAACTTTATTATTTAGGTATGATTTTGTGTATAGTCCGCGGACTAAACGTTTACTTGTTTTCATTGCAAATGTTTATGTAAGCACTTATTAGTACAGAAATAACAAAACCGCTTCGTTTTGGCAACCCTCTGCTAGCATTGAAACCAAAAATATGTCACATTTACCTCACGCTGCTAATTTTGTATTGATCCAATGACTGCATTGGAAGTTATAGGGATACAGAGAAGTTTAAGGTTACTTCCCTGTAAAAGTCTTCAAACTTTCTAGATCGTAATATTTGTTGTTTATTTTCATTACAAGATCACTATGATTTGAACATTTTTTGCTAAAATTGCTTACTAAAAATATGCACAAAAAACATACAAAAGCAACCATAGCTGGAAATCCTATCATTTTTTCCAATTAAGTTTCTGCTGAGTATTGTCTACAGTAAGTTTAATTTGCCATATGAATTTCTTTGTGATTCCATTGCTGCACTGTAAGCTATAGGGCAAAGAGTTTTATTTTCCTGAGCCAAATTTTTAAAATTCAAGACAATAAAATTATCATAGCTGGCAACTCGAACCGAGTTTTTCAACCAATGCATGGTTCAGCTACTGTGTGAACTTTGTCACAATCTAATGACTGACTCTGAATTTATAGGGCCAAAAGCAGCTATTTTTTAGTGATTTTTAAAGATGGCACCACTTGCACAGAATTGCCCAAATTTCGAAGTCGCTTCTATCAGACCTGGTCTTACTTAAAGCTTAGTACTGTTTTCGATTTCACGTGAAATTTTCAAAACAAAATTTCACGTGAAATGTGTTTCAGCGAAAATTTAGCTTGAAAATAAGCAAGAGTTGTAGTCAGTTCTAAGCGTAAAAAATTGCTTGCAAGTTGTTTTCGGTTTGAAAATACAGATAGTATTGATACGTATCTCCGATCTTTTCATGCCATTTTAATTTATGCAGCCATGGCCGTCATATACAAGGCCAGTTGCGACTTGCAATCTGACAGGTACTTATGTACTTTTATTGTTTGAAAAATATACGTCGACTAGTCGAAAAAAGGTACAGTAAGCCTGCCATCTTGGTACGTTAATTGCTTTTGCGACCGGCCTTCTATAGGACGGCCTGGGCGCAGCCCATTCTTTCGAGCTAAAAAGTAACCTTTGATCTTTGAATTTGAAAATTGAATTGTGTAAATGTCTTTCCAATAAAGAAATCGATCAAAAGTTGAAATTCTTGATATTTTATCCGTCAGGAATGAGCAGTGTCACTGCTTTTCTCCATTTTCATAATTTTCGCTCGAAAGAATCACCAGATAATGAGACATGTCGAAATTTAGATTCACGATTACCTCAGTATCAACCTTAAGGCCATAATATTCTGTAAATTTCAACTCTATCTGATTACCGGGCCGTGAATTCCCGTGAACAGAAGTTTTTGATGCTAAAAAATAGGTAAGTTAGTTATGTATGCGTCAGCACATCCACACATTAAACCCCCACTAAAATGTCAAAACATGAATGATGCTAGCGACGCGGCGCGGCGAGTAACGCAACTAATAACAGCTGTATAGCGACAATTAATGTAACCATTAAGAAACAGCATTAATGTAACCATTAAGTATTAAAAACACCCGATCCATATAGAATAAGTATAACTGTAAATATTTTAGCTATATAAGTAGGAGACGAGCGTGAGTAAAGCAGTCTGATTACAAGAGCCATCTCAGTTAGGCACTACAGACCTCAGAAATTGAAACCAAGTGTTTTATTTCTTTCCTTCAACGTAATACCAGGAATCTTTTGCAAAGCGGCAACTTGTTCGCCAAGCATTAGACGAAAGGTATACAACTCTGGATTCCTGTGCGGAACTATAAGTGAATCTTTTCTTTTTTTATATTCACGTGGTCTCGTCCACGTAATTGGCGCAGTCGGCAAACGTTTAAGTAAAATAGCGAATTAGTGAAAACGAGCGGTTTTAACTGAAACAAAAACGCGAGTGTTGGCAAGAACAGCTCAAGTAAGCTGTTTAAAATATCCGGTTAAATTTCCGAATCTCTTGCTTGATAACAACACTTAGTGAAATAATCGAGTGAGATAAAAAGTGAATGCAAGAACGAAGGGAGAAGCGATACGCTCTACATCAGAATTCTAGAAGTCCCGTAACAATGGAAGCCAGAATTAATGACTTGGAGGAGAAATTGTTGCAAAAGGAAGCGGAATACGCACAACTTGCAGCGGTAGTGCAACAATTAATATCCAATCAAAACAGAGACGACCAAATCAACCACCTAACGGAAGCGATTAGCAGAATGTACAGGAGCAATCCAAGGAGCAGCGAAAGATGTAGTCATCAACATTAAAGAGCCAGAAAATTGTGAGGCGATCAAAAGAGCGTTACAACTAAGGTAAAAGCTGGACACGGAGCCTTTCGAGATTTACCGGATGATAAGTGATCTAAGGATTAACACAGTAAGTGATTTGGCTTTTGAAATACAAAAAATTAAATGTTATAAAGATGAATTGAGTATCTATTATCACAATTCCCTACACGTAGACCTAAGTAACGTGGATTCAATTTTAGTAAATACTGTTAAGGAAATAACGCAAGGAATACTTCTTGATAAAATCATAGTAATGCATGATATAAATGATATAATTCATCTAATACCAAGTAGACGTTTTGAGAATTCCTGTATTAGGTATGAGTACAGAAAAGTGAAAAGTGAAAAAGTAGCGAGAGTGTTCGGGAGTGACCGCCATAAAAATTCGAATTACGGTAACAATAATAAACGAAATTTTAATAAGGACTATTCACAAAATAACGGTTCAGGACAGTTTAGACAAAAAACGTACGAAAACAGACAACAAAATCGTGACAACTACCAAACTAATAATCAATCTAATATCAATTCAGATCTATTTCGACCTCAAAATAATCAAGAAAATAGTTTTGGTGGACAAAACCGTTTTAATGCTATTTCCGGACAATTACGCAACAATAATCGTTATTCCGACCCACAAAACCAAGCTTATAATAGAAATTCGAGTCAACGGCGTCAATCTGGACAAAATAGATTCGAAAGATATGAAAATTTCGGTTTTCATAGACAAGAGCCTATGGAAATCGACAACGTTGAAAGAACCCACTCGAGAAATTTCTCTCGAAATACTTCTCAAGATTCTTCAAATTATAACCCGGTTTCTTCTGAAACAGAACAAAACCACCCGGAAGTAAATAATACTGACAAAAAGGCAATGTTTTTTCAAAATTAGCCTTGGATACATTACCCTTGATCGAAATTACAATCGACGAAACAAAATATGTTGCCCTTATCGATACTGGATCATCATTTTTCATAATTTATGATTCAATAACTTGTTTTAGTAGAGTGCTAATACAGCCAATCTCATTCAGCGCAATCACAAGTAGAAATGTGATTAAATTTGAAGTGCATACTCAAGCTCAAAAGGAATTAAAATTACCTTCGGCAGCAAGAATTAAGTGGAAAGTAAAATCCTTAAACAAAAGAAAATACCAATTTATTATCGGTATTGACCTGCTCAATACTCTTGATACTCTAATTGATGTCGAAGAAAAAACAATCTCTTTAAATGGGCAAATTATAAAATTCACAAACACCCCGTATACCTTCAAAGAAATCTGTTCGTTACAGAGTGTTGAAAATAACTTTATTCAACGACTTAAGTTGGATCACCTAAATGAGGAAGAATACTCAGAAATTTTAAAAGTGATCAAAAAGTTTGATACCATTTTTTATAAAGAAGGAGACCTACTAACCAGTACGCCTTCTGTAAAGCCCGTTTTGTTGTTTAACGTCCGCGCTTACTGTTAAGTTTAATCGGACGGCCCACCATTAGAGCTGGGACTAACAATGTCAGTCACCATCGACTAAGCAAACAAGGCAAGCCTTGCTACTCGTGTCTTCCAGTGTGTGCTGGGGGGCGGTCCCATACACTATACTGGTTAATACGAGGCCCAACTAAACCTCTGCTATACTCCAGGTATAGCACCCGGCCATATACGCGGCTCCACGTCGCCTCCGGGGATTCGAACCCCAGCAGGCTAACCAAGCGCCGGTTTGGATCGCTACTTCGCTGTAGTGTAGCATCCTATCCGGATTAGGCTCTAAAGCCACAGCCACCGCGTTGCTCCCACTAGGGGGCCTATCCCAGTGGTAGGGCTGGACATAGTCCAGGGGCCCCTACCACCCGCGGCCTCGTGTTCTTTTCAACCCCGGTAGACTGGTTGGTTATTCCCTCTGTGGCCACCACCGGGCACAGAGAGGACCTTATTTTTCGTCGTGAGGATGTGACTTGCCGTTCCTCCGCCACTATCCACCGACACTGCAACTGTACGCGGTGCTTGTTTTCCTCAAGATCATACTTGGCTCCTATTATTTCCGACTCAATGCATGTACTTCTTCTCATAGCTATAATGCCACTTTCCGCCCATTTCATATTTACTTTCCCTATCCCTCTCTTGGGAATCGTTAAGATTTCAATGACTACTTTGTGCAACTTCAAGTTCAATCATACTATTCTTCTTACTCTTCCGTCCTACTATGTTGTCTTTCGTAAACTTTCCGCCCATTTCGTTTTTACTATCCCTATCCCTCCCTTGGGAATCATTAAGATTTCAACAACTACTTTGTGCTACTTCCAGTCCTACTGTAAATCTTCCGACAACTTTCTACCCATTTCGTTTTTACTATCCCTATCCCTCCCTTGGGAATCGTTGAGATTTCAACAACTACTTTGTGCTACTTCCAAAGCTTCTGATTTTACTTAGACCTTCAAATCCTACAAGGCCATCATAACTTTAAAATCCTCATTAACTCCTGAAACTCCTTTACGTACCAAGACCTTCAAATCCTACAAGGCCTTCAAGTACTTCAAGTACTACATTTCCGTCATGTTGCGTTTCGTGATACTTGGACTACTATTTTTGAGAGTACGCCTTCTATTGAGCACGAAATTAAAACAATTACAGATGCTCAAATAAATGCAAAACTATATAGGTACCCTCCAAAACATGAAGAGGAGGTCCGCCGTCAAATATCTGAAATGGAAACTCAGGGTATAATAAAAAAGAGTTGTTCTAAATATTCAAGTCCTTTAATCGTAGTACCGAAAAAAAGTGATAATTCAGGGAATAAAAAGTTTCGATTAGTGATCGACTACCGTAAACTTAATGAAGTTACCGTAGACGATAAATATCCCCTACCAAATGTTGACTCACTATTAGATAAACTTGGTAGAGCTCAATACTTTTCAACGATAGACCTCGCCAAAGGCTATCATCAAATCCTGGTAAAGGAGGATGACAGACATAAGACCGCTTTCGTGACACCCCACGGTCTCTATGAATTTGTGCGAATGCCGTTTGGTTTGAAAAACGCGCCAGCGACATTCCAGAGACTGATGAATGACGTTCTCAGAAAATTTATTAATAAAACTTGTGTCGTTTATCTCGATGATGTACTAATATTCAGTACTTCATTACAAGAGCACATAAACGCAATTACCGAAGTATTCAAAGTCTTACAGGACAATCAGTTAAAAGTACAAATTGATAAATGCAATTTTATGCAAAGGGAAACCAGTTTTTTACCCCATATAATCACCAAAGAACGACTAAAACCCAACCCCGAAAAAATTAAAATTATTGAAGAATTAAAATTACCTCGAACAGAGAAACAAATTAAAAGTTTTTTAGGACTCACAGGGTATTATCGCAAGTTTATACTAGATTATGCCAAGGTGGCACAACCAATGACAAAATTCATACGGAAAAATTGTAAAATTAATACTAAAGACCCGACTTATATCGAAGCCTTTGAAAAACTAAAAACTCTCATTAGTTCCTCTCCCATTTTACGATTCCCAAATTTTAACAAACAGTTTCATCTCACCACAAATGCTTCAAATTACGCAATAGGCGCCGTTCTTTCGCAAGAAGGTCACCCTATTTGCTTTGCATCTAGAACACTTAATTGTCACGAGCGCAACTATTCCGCCACGGACAAAGAATTTTTAGCCATCATATGGTCTGTGGGATATGTCAGGCCATATTTGTATGGAAATAAGTTCAAAATTTTTACGGATCACCAACCGATTAAATATTTACAAGCCAAATATAGAGGCAAGGATCTGTCTCCAAGACACCAAAGGTGGTTGTTAAAACTAGGCGAGTACCAATTCAACATCGAGTACATCAAAGGCAAAGAAAATCGAGTGGCAGACTTTTTGAGTAGACTCGAACCTAACGAAGAAATCAA
The DNA here is from genome assembly GCA_947369275.1 of Nemotelus nigrinus. Lineage (NCBI taxonomy): Eukaryota > Metazoa > Arthropoda > Insecta > Diptera > Stratiomyidae > Nemotelus > Nemotelus nigrinus. Next base: position 9,332 of record CANBKX010000510.1, read on the forward strand.
ATCCGAAACCCCAGGCTCAGATAAGACAAATACATTTTCAGACTTTGGAGTCCTTTTAAATATTGAATGAGAATGATGATGCCACTATGGCAACCATACATTCCGCTGATGAAGAACTTCTTGATCACATCCCAATCAAGTCGGAAATTGTTAATAAGTACAATACTCAAATTATCCTCACAAATAACAAAATATGCGAAACAGATTTTGTACACAGAAAACGCGTTACTTATATAGCCGAATATGATTTCGAAAATTTCAGTAACATTCTTAGAAGATATATAAAAAAGGTACTACCGGAATCTATTCAGAGTTGCCGGACCACAAGTATAATATTGTTCAGGAAAAACTCCGCGAATTATTCTCCAACGACGGACAAATTAAATTCATAAAGTGTTCTTTTAGGGCACAAGACGTCGAAACAGAAGTTGAAGCTGTTAGACAAATTGCTCTTTACCATGTTCAAGAAAGTTTACATTCCGGGATACAAGAAACATTTAACAAAATCAAGTTTAAAATATATTATCCAAGACTATTCGAATTGATCCACGTCGTAATAAACCAATGCGATGTATGCAAAGCCGTAAAATACGATCGCAAGCCCATTAAAACAAAATTTAACTTCTCAGAAACAGCAAATAATATAAACCAAATTATTCAAATCGATACCAATAACCATAATATCATTGAAACTGTAAATCAACAAATAGTAATAAACAAAAACTTTAGTGAGACAATCAAAAGACTTGGAGACATAGCAACTAGAGACCGACATACAATAATGAACCAAGTGAACAGCATTTTAAACCACACTTTTGCAAATGACATATATTATGACCAGATATTTAAAATTTAAATCCTGAAAAGTCGAGTCGGCCTCACAAAAGATAACATTGCATCCGCGAGATATGGCATGTTACACTCCAACATTCTCACTGACGAGGAAATTAAATCGTACAACATAGATGTAAATAAATTACAATTTTTAAAAGTTGGATTTTGCAAATCACAAGAAAGTATTTTAATTTTAGCTTTAAAGATTCCTACGGAATTCGCAATTGTCCAACTTAAAATGATATTGCCAGTTCCAAACGAAGAAAAGAAGGAAATCGATTATCAAAACGAAATAGTCTTTACAATTGGAAACCTAGTTTATACATACGAAAAGAATATGTTAGTATTTTAACGAACTTAAAAGTACGAAACATTGTATATATAGCAATAGCTGCAAACTAATTAAGAACCCAAACACGGAAATACTCGTATTGGAACTTGATAAAGAAACGATTATAATTAAAAAACGCTGAAAATTTAATATTAAACCAAACATGTGATACAAGAAATTTAACTATGAAAGGAAACCTTTTGATAAACTTCAATAATTGCACCATTTCAATTTTAAACTACTATTTTTCAAATATTGAACATAAAAAGAACGAAAGATTTTACTATCCTAATCCATATATTTCAAATTTCACTGATAAATTGACTTTGGACGATATAATTATTCAAAACATACAAAATACACAGACAATCGAAGAACTTAAAGTCCATAAAAATACAAATATAAGCATAAATGTAACTTTAATTTTTGTATTAGTAATAGTTATTGTAACCAAAACAAGCTTAAAGTCAAAATTGAAAATCGAATTCAGGAGAATTCAACGTCAAAAGGGGGAGAAGTTATGTATGCGTCAGCACATCCACACATTAAATCCCACTAAAATGTCAAAACATTGTGGCGGCTACAAGGAATAACGAAAGTGTTCACCAAGAGATGCGCTAGAGTCGGTAGAAGGGGCAGAGCGAACGAACACCGAGAAGGAAGAGACTTCCAAGAAGGAACGATGACAAGGGTGTGTGTGTGACGACGGAGATACTGAGCAGCAGCCGCATCAGTCGCGTCAGGTTAAATTCGACGCTCACGTTTTTGATTCATGTTAAAGTTAGAAGTTTGTACTTGAATAAAGTAGTTTATTTTGGTAGTTAAAACCATCGTGTTTTGTGTGTATATCATTAGAGTTTAGAATACAGTTGGGAAACGTCAATCCCCACATTGGTGACCGGTGACGTGATACTCAAGAGCAATTCGAAAAAAACGAACCAAGACAACATGGCGGAAAGCGATCAAGTATTGGAGTCGGTACCGGGAAATGAAGGGCAACATGAGATGAAACAAGAAATCGTGGCGGCGGTAGCCGCAATAAAGCTGCCACCATTCTGGCGGCAAAATCCAAAATCGTGGTTTGATCAAGTGGAAGCAATTTTTGCGGTGTCGCATGTCACGAACGACGCTAGTAAGTTCCGTCATGTGCTCGCTAACTTGGAGCCTACAATATTTCCGTATTTAAATGAAGCAGTAAGCAGCCCTCCGGAGAACGGAAAGTATGTTACACTGAAGGAGAAGATTATAAAATTGTTTTCAGAAAGCAGGAGTGCTCGTTTGCAGAAGCTTCTTAGTGGTGACGTGCAGGAAGCAAAGCCATCATTGCTTCTTGAGAGGATGAAAAACTTAGCTGAAAACGATTGCCCAGAACAATTCCTGCGACACATGTTCCTGCGTCAGCTACCACACCGGATGCAAGAGGTATTAACTCTTAGCAATGCACCGAACTTGTCGGCGCTCCCTCAACAGGCGGACGAATTGGCGATGTACAACCACCCTACGATTGATGCAGTGGAAAATCGTGGGCAGCCAACTGCAGAAGCATCTGCACCAGCAAACGAGAGCGGCACAAGCTTGGATATTGCGGTAGAAGCAATCATGAAACGCATTGATCACAGGTTGGCTCAAGGCGAGAGAAGTCCACAAGAGGTATGTTTTTACCACAGACGTTTCGGGGCAGCAGCGCGCAGGTGCGAAGGGATGTGCAGCTTTAGAAATAAAAAGGCGGGAAACGGAGGCGGCGCGAGCTGGAGGCGGTAAGCGAGCGCTGTTTCAAAACCAACCGCCTGCACATGTGGGACAAAAAGAGCAACATATGCTACCTAATCGATACAGGTGCGGAAGTGTCATTAATGCCACGAGGAAGCTGCCGAGGAGCGGTAATACCATCAGACCATCAATTGTATGCGGCCAATGCTACACCTATACCCACACATGGAATCCAAACATGTCAAGTTGATTTGGGCCTCGGCACTACTCACATTTGGCAGTTCTATGTTGCAGATGTACGAAAACCCATTATAGGCGCCGATTTCCTGGCACATCACCATATAATAGTCGATGTTGCGAAGCGACGAGTTATAAGCGGAGTTACAGGATTAAGTATTCAAGGCAAGCTATCGCCAACAGGAACTAACATTTTAACAATCAGCAAAGCGAATGAGCTTCATTACTTGCTTAAGGAATTTGAAGATGTGACTGGCTCACGAGGAAATTGTAGCATAATTCCACACGACATAAAACACCATATTGAAACACGTGGCCCCCCAATAGCAGAGCCGCCACGCAGACTAGCACCGGACAAATGGAGAATAGCCAAACAGGAATTTGAAAAAATGATGGAGCAAGGGATCTGCCGGCCATCAAGTAGCCAATATGCGAGTCCGTTACATATGGTAAAGAAAAAATCAGGCGAATGGCGTTTGTGTGGTGACTATCGCCGATTAAATGCCAACACAGTTCCAGATCCCTCACCGATTCCCCACATTCATGATACATTGTGGACGGGTAAAGCCGACATATTTTCAACAATAGATTTGAGAAGGGCATATCATCAAATTCCGGTGGCCGAGTCAGATATTCAAAAAACAGCAATAATAACGCCGTTTGGGCTGTTTGAATTTCCGATGATGGCGTTTGGATTAAGGAACGCCAGCCAAACATTCCAACGGTTCATGAATAGAGTCTTGTAGGGGCTGCCCTTCGTAAAATGTTATATAGATGACTTGCTAATTTATTCCGAGGGTGAAAAACAACACGTTGATCACGTTAAAACAGTATTCAAACGGTTAAGAAAATATGGATTATCCGTAAATTTGGACAAATGCTTATTTGGACGAGCATCAGTGGATTATCTCGGCCACAGAATTAATTCGAATGGCGTCTCACCATTACCAGACAGGGTACAGGCAATAATTTCAATTAAGCAGCCGCAGAAAAAATGTGATTTACGTCGTTTCCTGGGAACAATAAATTTTTACCGCAGATTTATTAAAAATTCAGCGGAGGTGCAAGCACCGTTAAATGAATTAATCAACCCTACAAAAAGAAACGACAAATCAGCAGTTGTGTGGAACTCAAAAGCCGTAAACGCTTTCGAAGAATGCAAAAAGAGATTAGCAAATGCAGCATTACTAACACACCCACGAGATGGAGCACAACTGCGGCTGTTGACGGATGCATCAGATATTGGAATTGGTGCAGTAATTGAACAAAAAATCGGTGGGGATTGGCAAGCGTTGGGTTATTTCTCAAGGAAATTACAGACAGCAGAGCGGCGGTATAGTACGTATGACAGGGAGCTGCTGGCCATTTTCAATTCAATAAAATATTATCGCTATTGGCTAGAGGGACGGAATTTTCATGTGCTAACAGATCACAAGCCATTAACATACAGTTTTCAACAAAGGTCGGACAAGGCGTCACCCAGACAAACGAGGCAGCTGGGATTCATTGGACAGTTTACAACGGACATTCGCCACATTGCGGGTATCAACAACGAGGTAGCCGACATGTTGTCCCGAGTGGAAGAAGTGGAATTCCCAGCTGCCATTAGTTCACGCGAGCTAGCACAGGCTCAAGCAGACGACGATGAGCTGAGGCAGTTGCTGAACTCAGAGACGGCGTTGAAACTGCGACGTGTTCGCATTGATAGCTCCCCAAATTTGGTGTTTTGTGATTTTTCCGCGGGTATACCACGGCCATACATACCATCAGAATTCAGGCAGCGAATTTTCGAATTTATTCACAATGCAGCCCATCCCAGTGGGCGAGTCACGAGCGAGATGCTGAGGAGAAAGTTTGTATGGCCACATATTAAAAGGGACATTCAACAACGAGCAAAAACATGCCTGAGCTGTCAAACTAGTAAAGTCGCACGGCACGTGCGTACAGAATTTACGAAATTTTCAACACCAAACCAACGGTTCCAGCACATACACTTGGATTTGGTTGGACCGCTCCCGGTGGCCGATGGGTATAGATATGTATTAACAATCATTGATAGATTCACGCGGTGGCCGGAGGCGATACCGTTAACCGGTTGCGATGCAGACACAGTTGCTGCAGCTTTTTATCGGACTTGGGTGTGCCGCTATGGAGCGCCTGAAACAATAACAACAGACCAAGGGGCACAATTCGAGTCAAGAATTTTCAGGGCTCTTACAAATTTGATTGGGTGTCATCGCACTCGTTCGGCAGCATATCACCCACAAGCTAATGGCATCGTAGAAAGGTTTCACCGGAGCCTAAAAGCGGCTCTTATGTGTCGCAGTATTGAGAAATGGACAGATGCACTCGACACAGTATTGTTTGGCCTCCGAAAATCTCTAAAGGAAGATTTGGGATGCAGCGCTGGAGAATTAACATTTGGAACAACATTAAGACTGCCGGGAGAATTTTTGTTTACGAACATTGACTCACCAGATCCGTGCGAGTTCGTCGAAAAATTTCGAGAACAGATGCGGGCACTTCAACCAATGCCAACAGCACACCATGGGAAGCCCAATTTATTTTATTACAAGGCATTGCACACATGCTCACACGTATTTCTTCGCAAAGATGCATCGAAAAGATCATTGGAACCACCTTATACAGGACCTCATCAAATCGTCAACCGCGTCAATGAAAAGCAGTTTTTAATCAAAATCGATGGGCGAGAAGTTTTGGTACCAGCAGATCGGTTGAAACCAGCATTTTTAGTACGGGACAACGAACAGGAAACGCCTCGAGTATACAGGGGAGCGTCACAAATACAAAAGTGTCCGCAGCTAACACCTTGCAGACACTTGGAGGGGAGTAATGTGGCGGCTACAAGGAATAACGAAAGTGTTCACCAAGAGATGCGCTAGAGTCGGTAGAAGGGGCAGGGCGAACGAACACCGAGAAGGAAGAGACTTCCAAGAAGGAACGATGACAAGGGTGTGTGTGTGACGACGGAGATACTGAGCAGCAGCCGCATCAGTCGCGTCAGTTTAAATTCGACGCTCACGTTTTTGATTCATGTTAAAGTTAGAAGTTTGTACTTGAATAAAGTAGTTTATTTTGGTAGTTAAAACCATCGTGTTTTGTGTGTATATCATTAGAGTTTAGAATACAGTTGGGAAACGTCAATCCCCACAACATGAATGACGCTAGCGACGTGGCGCGGTGGGTAGCGCAACTAATAACAGCTGTATAGCGACAATTAATGTAACCATTAAGAAACAGCATTAATGTAACCATTAAGTATTAAAAACACCCGATCCATATAGAATAAGTATAACTGTAAATATTTTAGCTATATAAGTAGGAGACGAGCGTGAATAAAGCAGTCTGATTACAGGAGCCATCTCAGTTAGGCACTACAGACCTCAGAAATTGAAACCAAGTGTTTTTTTTCTTTCCTTCAACGTAATACCAGGAATCTTTTGCAAAGCGGCGACTTGTTCGCCAAGCATTAGACGAAAGGTATACAACTCTGGATTCCTGTGCGGAACTATAAGTGAATCTTTTCTTTTTTTATATTCACGCGGTCTCGTCCACGTAATAAGTTGGGGCAGGGTTTCCATTCTTGCCTATTGTAAACTTTCAAATTTTTAGTTTGGCTATGTAGACAAGGCATAACATTTATATATGAGTTGCATTTTTTCCAAAAAGCGACAATTTTTCGGGAGAGTCGATTATTTGAAGGCTTTCACTTTCAACGCCTGCTCTATCTCCAGAATGACCAACGCGCTGAATAAAAGCGTCAAAAATTTACAACTAAATAATACAAACATGTCCTGAAAGTTTCATCATGATTTGATAGCTCCGTCAAAAGTTATCGCAATCTCAGATATCTTTTTATGCACCTTGCACACACTTAGGGTTAAAAAATTCCAAAACATTATCCGATTCACATTTAAAACACGTTCAAAGTTTATTTTGCTAACTACATTTGTGCAAAAATTATTTATGGACGGATCAATAGGTAAATCAAAAATATCAAAATATCGGTGCCAACAAATTAAAGATAATTGCATACACACCAATGTATCCTGAAAGTTTCAGCTCAAGCGGATGGCGCGCTCCCGAGAAATAGTCACTGATTTTTTTAAATTATATGTATCAACATATAAATACATATATATACACATAATGTATATATATCATCATCATTGCGGCACTACAGCCCGAATCGAGCCTTAGCCTCCTTAATACTTCGCCTCCATTCGTCTCGGTTCAGTGACCGCGTCTTCCAGTTCGGTGCTCCCAAAAATGACCTACTGTCAGCATCTATAGAATCTTCCCAGCGCCTGCGTGGCTTACCGACTGGCCTGGCTCCGCTCGCTCGATTGTCGCTCATTCGTTCGACGTGGCAAGCCCATTGTAGTCTTTGGAGTCGTATGACGGTAGAGACTTCCAGCTCGTCATATATGGTATACAACTCGTTGTTGTATCTGATTCGCCATCCATTTTCTTCCCGTATTGGACCGAGGATCCTTCGCAATACCCTTCTCTCGAACGTATTCAATGCTTTTTCAGACATCTGGGGCAATGTGCAAGTTTCTCTCCCGTAGCATAGCACAGGTCTAATAATTGTTTTATAGATGCGCAGCTTCGTATTCCTGTGTACGCATCGAGATTTCAAAGTGGGAAGAACCGAAAAAAATGTCTTATTGGCTAATTGGATCCGTCGTTTGATTTCGTCAAGCTCATTCCCATCCTTCGAGAGGTTCGTCCCTAGGTACACGAAGTTGTCTACGATCTCAAGGTTATAGTCCCCTATCGTTATGTTTTGTCTTATTGGCGTCCTTTTCTTTGATTGAGTCATAACTTTAGTTTTTTGTTCGTTAATTTGAAGACAAACTTCTTTGGCGATTTCGTCTAAGGCTACAAATACTTCCTTGGCGTCGTTGAACGAACGTGACATAATGTTGATGTCATCAGCGTAAGCTACTAGCTGTGTCGACTTAAATAATAGAGTTTCTCTCGTGTCAATAGGGATTTTTCTGATGACGTACTCAAGCGCTAAGTTAAAGAGTACCGGAGCTAATCCATCCCCTTGTTTTAGCCCTGTATTCGTTGAAAACTAGTTGGTCATATTATTCTGAATCAGCACTTGTAACGTGGAGTCGGTCATGGTCATTTTCACCAGTCGTACCAACTTTGCTAGGATTCCGAACTGCAGCATGATGTTATATAATGCAGTTCGGTTGATGCTGTCATACGCTTGTTTGAAGTCGACGAATATTTGATATACATCAATGTTGAATTCCCAGAATTTTTCCAAAATTTGTGTGACCGTAAATATTTGATCAGTTGTCGATCTTCCACGTCTGAAACCACCATGATGTTCACCAAGAATTTTCTCAGTGTGATGGGAAATCCTTAACTCTAAAATTTTTGTCAAGAGCTTGTACGACGTACAAAGTAGTGATATGCCCCTGCAGTTTTCGCATCGCAGTTTATCTCCTCTCTTTTGAATGGGACATATAACGCTTTTT
>CANBKX010000511.1:0-16991 GCA_947369275.1 Nemotelus nigrinus
GTAACCGGGTAATTAGTAATAACTAAACACCTTTGGGCTGTTGGCGCGTGAATCGTCGAAGATTTCGTACAACTCATCGTTGTACCTCATTCGCCATCGGCCTCCATCTCGTTTGGCTCCAATTATGCGTCGTAGGAATTCTCTCAGTTGCGTTGAGCATTTTTTCGGACGATTGTGTGAGAGTCCACGTTTTGCATCCGTAGCATAACACAGGTCTTATACATAATTGTTTTGTACACTTGGAGCTTTGTACGCCTGTGTACGCAGCTGGCTTTTAGAATTTCGAGGACGGAGTAAAAGGCTTTATTCGCGAGCTGTATTCTACGTTCTATTTCGTCCTGTTCATTTCCCTTTGTCGTCAGTTGTGTGCCTAAGTATACGAAGTTGTCCACGTTTTCTATATTGTAGTTGTTCATTTGAGCGGACTTGTAGAGCAGAGTACCTCCTGGGTCGGAGGTTCAACAAAAGTCTCATCCACCAATGGAGTCGGTTGGAAGTGGTTATTGTGGGTTGCATGCGAGGGGTTTAGGAGCTCTTTGAAGTACGACGCCCACCTTTCTCGGGTTTCTTGGTGGTTTCCTATTACTTTTCGACCTGCATATCAATATAATTGCGAGACAATGATTTCAAAACCGTAAAAGCCAAAAAAAAAAAAATCGGATTTATTTTGGAACCGTGTAACTTCAAATCCGTGTAAAAAAAATCCGTGTAAAAAAAGATTTGGGTGTATATATATACATATATATATATATATATTTATTTATTTGCCAAACAAGGCATGATATAATATATATTACAATAGAATATGCATAAAATAGAACAAGCAAGTATTTCAAGTTAATGTTTATTTGCATTTAGGCGAATAAGGATAGGAAATAAGTAGGTTAAGAAGTTAATAGGGCCTTTGTCAAGTTATTTTTGAAAGTAGATTTGGTGATACCTGAAGAGTAGTGATGACTTACAGTATTGAATGTTCTACAGCAGCTATTGATGGGTTCATTATACCCATAACCTGTAAGGTGCTGGTATTCCTTAAGGATGGTTGTATGCCTAGTCCGTCTTATTTGATTGTTGAAAGTAATTCGGCTAGAGAGAGCTGCTATACTAACTGTTCCGTTAATGACATCAAAGGCTGGGCATGCGCTAATTATGGTTCTTCTTGATGAAAGAGTCATTAGGTTTAAAAGACCAAGTCTGTATTCGTAAGAGGGAAGATTACTAAAGTCGTTTGGATTATAGAGGTGCCTCAAGGCAAAAAGCAAAAATTGTTTCTGAACTGATTCGAGCCTGTCGCTGTGTAGTTGAAAAGCTGGGCACCAGACTATGCAGGCGTATTCCAGTAGAGGCCGCACTAGTGATGTATATAGAGACTTAGTAACCCAAATGTTTTTGAACTCTTTAGCGCGCCTCTTAATGAAACCTAATTGTTTGCTCGCTTTCGACAAGACTTTGTCGATCTGCAAATTAAAGCGCAATTTGGTATCTAGGGTTACACCTAGGTCTAAGATATGTTCAACCCTAATAAGTTCGTTGCTATTAAGATAGTATGAATTGGTTATTACACTATTTTTCCTGGAGAAACTTATCACTCGACACTTGTCGACGTTGCGATTTAGTTTATTCAGGAGGCACCACTGTTCGAGAGATACAAGTTTTGATTGAAGAAAATCAATGTCGGACTGCATTTTGATTTCCACCCCTAGTGTAGATGGCAAAAAAAAATCTGCATACCAGATCCCCGGGTGACCTATCACCACGGGGTATGTGAGGTTTGACTCACTAAAAAAAGGACCATCTACAAGCCCACGAAGTTCCGAGTCGGGACCCGCCTAAGCACTGCTTCGACCCGGTCGTGCTGACTCACCCATCGGTAACCACGGACTTCAGAAACTACCACAGTTCATGGGTCGGTAAGGCAACCCTCCTCCCGCTTTATGCGCAGCACTTTCTCAACATATGTTGAGACTGCGCGCCAGTTCTCCTCGTTTCGCAGCATTGCTTCCACTATCGTCTCAGGCGTTGCCAGGCCAATCGTGGACACAATGGTGTGCCTCAAACTTACGAAGCGACTGCACATAAAGAATGCGTGCTGAGCATCATCGAGCTCAGTCACACAATACCGGCAGTACGGTGTGACCACCTTACCCATTCTGTTCAGGTATTTCCTGAAGTAACCGTGCCCTGTCAAGAATTGACAAAGGTAAAAGTTTACCTCTCCGTGGCTCCGGTTAAGCCAAGGCTCAATGAGACCAATCAGCTTAGCCGTCCAGCGTCCTTTAGTACTTTCACTCCAACGTTGTTGCCAAAGTTGGAGGGTGAGCATACGCGCGTGCTTCAGAGCCTCAGTTCTGCCCAGCTCTGAGCGAAAGAGGTACCCTTCTTTGCGTTCTCGTGCTAGTAGGTCGATCGGGATTACTCCCGATACCACCATCACAGCCTCTTCTGAGACCGTGCGGTAGCTACAAGCGATACGCAGGACACCCCTGCGCTGGACACCGGCAATGCGCTTCCGAAACTTCTCAGTTCGTAGCTCATCTCCCCAGATTTCGGCTCCATATAGCAAGATGGAATTGGTCGTTACCATCAGTAGCCTCCGTCGCGTCTCACTGGGTCCACTACTCAGCGAAGTGACGACTACAAGAGCCCTGTCACATGCCCTGCGGATATGATCCCAATACGTCAGCTTGGTGTCCAGGGTCACTCCCAGATACTTGAGCGACTTGCTGGTCTGGACCTCAACGGAGCCAACTGTCATGGGTATGACAGTTGGTATACTCCGCTTCGTCAGCATGGCAATCTCTGTTTTAGAGACTGCCAGCTGAAGGCCGTGTTCGGTCATCCACCGATCCACCCTCCTCATGACTTGATTAAGTCTGAGTTGAGCGAATTCCGCAGATCTGGAAGTGATTACCGCCGCGACGTCATCAGCATAACCTACCACAAACACATCCGCAGGCATTTCCAGGCGCAGCAGATCATCGTACATGATGTTCCAGAGGTCTGGTCCTAAGATCGACCCCTGTGCCGCACCTGAAGTGACAGGCCTCCTTTTGACTCCTTCGTCAGTGTCGTAAAGCAACCAGCGGTCCCTGAGGTAGTCCCGCATCATGGCTAGCAAGTAGCTTGGGATACGGAACGTCTGCTCAAGAGCCCGCAGGATGTCCGTCCACCTCGCCGAGTTGAAAGCGTTTTGTACGTCCAGTGTTACCAGCAGGACGACCGGTCTGGCTTGATGGCATGCCTCTTCCGCTCTTGCTATAGCCCCAACAACCTCTGAGCTGGCATCGATTGTTGAATGCCCTTTTCGGAAGCCGTGCTGCCTGCAAGAAAGATCACCAGCAGATCTCACTGCTGACAGCAGTCGTGGCTTGAGCAACCCTTCGAGAAGTTTCCCCGCAGTGTCCAGCATGCACAGTGGGCGGTATGCTGATGGACCACCCAGGTTACCCTTCCCCTTGTCCACAAGTACCAGTCGAGCCCCCGCGACTAAACATGAATTATACAGATCCAATAATAGTCGCGGTTGGACCTCCGCCACGACTTTAAGCGCCTCGACCGGCACCCCATCAGGCCCCGGAGCCTTCCGGTTTTTCATCCTGGACACTGCACTGTTCAGCTCCTCGTTCGTGAAGGGAGGCACATCCGCCTGGTTCACGATGATGGGATCATCAGTCCTTGGCGGATGGACCGGGAACAGCGAACAAACGATGCGCTCCATGGATATCGCATCCATGAGAGTGCCAGGCCGCATGCAGCCAAGTCTGCGAGTGACCAATTTGTAGCCATCTCCCCACGGGTCTGAGTTGACCTCCTCACAAAGAGCCAGCCATTTGGCATGTTTGCTCCTTGTGATGGCCTTGGTCAGCTCCCTCTTTGCCGCAATGTGGGCAGCAGATAGCTCAGCCACACCCGGCCTATTCCTGGCTCGCTGTGCCCTGCGCCTGCACGCCAAAGCGATGCGTCGCAGTTCGGCGATTTCATCGTTCCACCAGAGTACGCATGTTGCCTCCCACGAAAGGGTTTCCGTTTGGGCATTGAAGCCTCACACGCCCTGCGAATCCACCCCATGGTTCTGTCAGCAGCGGCCTCTGCTGCTGCGCGAGTCACTGGCGACCCAGATGTTAGAGGCTCCCCTTCCCAACTCGAAACGAGCGATGCGGCCATCGCGTCTCTGCGAAGTTTAGCGGCGTTCCAGCCTAGCCACTTGCAGGGAGAGCGGTGGTATCTTTGTCTGCTCTCAGCGATTTGGAAAGTGATGTAATTATGATCACTCGCAGTGTAATCCTCCATCACCCTCCAATCGCTGACGTGTGCCGCAAGTCTCTCCGATGCCATGGTGACATCGGGAATAGATTCGCCAAATCCGGGCCTTCGGAATGTTGGTGCTGAACCCGTATTCAACACCAACAAACCCAACCTCGATGCCATCTCGACTATGCGCCGCCCGCGAGTATTTTCGGTAGGCATGCCCCACTCCAACGCCCTTGCGTTGAAGTAACCCCCTACGATGACATTGCCGGTGATGCCACGGAGCGAGTCCTTCAGTGAGCTAAGTTTGTCTCCGAATTCCTGCATTGAGTCATTCGGGGACAAGTAGCAGCTCACAAAGGTGATCTCCCCATATGTCACCCACACGTGACCGTTGCCTGAGCCGCGACCGCCGATGCGGGCCTTCTGCCCGTCAGCGATCCAAATCGCCGCGTACCCCGTGGCATCTGCCAGCCAAACGGACGAGTTCTTTCCCCTATAAGGCTCACTGATCAGTATGATCTGAGCCCTATGCTCGCAGACTAGCTGCGTGAGGAGGTCGTCTGTAGCTCTACAGCCCTGCAGGTTGCCTTGAAGGACTCTCATATCCTTCCCTGCTTTTTCTTGGCATCAAGTGCGTCCTTGAAAACCCGACAAGCACTCGATCCCATTATATGCTTGGCGCCATTTGCGCCATGTTTCTCAGTGCATAATATACACTGAGCCTGAGCAGAGCAGTCTGCTGCCCGGTGGCCAACCTGTCCACATTTCTAGCAGCTGGCGCTCCGGTCTGGACCCTTACAGCTACGTCTTGTGTGGTCGTAGCCTAAGCACCGGTAGCAGCGTGTCACCTCAGCCCACCTTCGTACTCGGGCGCTAATCATTCCCACGCGGACTCGACCAGACTTGAGGATTTTGGATGCTGGTGCCTCATCCAGGTCGAGAAGCTCGATCTTGACTCTGGGAGTTACAAGCTTCACGTCCCCTTGGCCATCTACGGCAGCCCGGATCAAGTTCTGCAATTTTGTGCGGTCATCGCAGCGCGCGATTTCCAAACGAACCCCTCCTTCTACTGTCTTTCTGATACACCTTACTAGCGTACCAGTTTCATCTGGGGAAACAGTTTGACGGATGGCCCCCAAAACCTCCGCGTAAGTTTTTCCCGGAGCCGGTTTTACGATGACAGCTTCTATTTTTTTTCCTCGCTGTCTTCGTCTACTCTTATTTTTCTTTTTTTTCTTCACTTCTTTCTTTTCGCCCTTATCCTCTTTCTGAGCCTTTTCCGGCCCAGCGGATGCCGCAGGTGTTTTAACGACACTTCCCTTCCTCTTTTTGTGGGTAACCGTTACCCACTTCCTGAGGTCAGAAACTGGCACCTCCTTCCTCACGCGGACTTCCTGAGTATCCTCAGGGCTGGATTCAGCCACGCGATTATTCTGCCGTGGCTGATCTACTCCCGGGACCCCTGCAGGAGTGGCTGGCTCAGCGGTCTGTGCTTTCAAGGCCCGGTGGTAGTCCATCTCTGCCGTCTGCCAGTTGGTCCGGCAGGTGAGTATGACCTCAAAGGCCTCCTCCAGTTCCAGCATTCCGTCCTTGACGTGCTTCGAAATATTTCGCTGAGCGTTGGCTGCTTGAAGCATTTTACGAAGGATATGTTGGCACTTCTTCAACATATCCTCCTCGGCCACTCGTTCGCGCTTGATATATTCTTTTCTAGGGGAAACACGTGCTGGCGTTGTGTATTGGTCCGATGTTCTCGTGTCGGTGTTCTCGTGTGGATGACACTTTGGAGTCTCTAGAGCACTACTGCTGTCGGATTCAGCAGTTTTGGCTTCTTGTGCACCCAATGCGCCCCCGGAACCGATTGCTCCCTCAGCTCGCGTTTCATTGTTCGATGGCGGAGGTGTCCTCTGGACCCTCGGCCTTCTCGCAAACGCGAAACGGTCAATGGCAGCACCGGTTCCGCCCTGCGTCACCGTTATCGTCCTCATGTCTTGTTGTTCATCTGTCTTGTCTGTTAGTTTTGTTGTTGTTTGTGTCATCTTTTTTATTGGGTCCCAACTCAGAGCCGCTATCTCCACCCGGATGTGCAGTCGCCTTAATGACCTCGTGGTAATCTATGCTAAGCAGGGAGGCCGACGCGAGGGTTGATCACCAGCCTTCATGGGGCTGGATCTCAGAGCCAGGTCAGCGCTAATCGGGAACAATGTCAACCGAACCTGCACCACCAACTCAACGGTGCGGGCTTCGAACGTACTCTGAGACCTGCCAGGTTTTAACGGGACGGAGACGGCATGACATTAGCCTGGAGCCGTTCACGCTCGGATTTCACTCCGGCGTTACCGCGCATAAAGCGACTAGGTCCAGAATGCCATAACCGCCAGCCCAAATGCGTAATTCTTAATCGTTGGTCGTGCCTTGAACCGTTTAAACTAAGCCAATTCATGCCATATATATCGTTCCTGCCATTGCCAAAATGCCAATCATCAGTCAGATCGTAAAGCCATGGGAAAAGCCGAGTCGTACCGGTTGTTGCTGTTTTGATAGTGTGGTACAATTTCAAGTCATCAGCGTAGAAGAGGTGTGGGGTATCAAATAAAATCCTAGATAGATTCGAAATGAAAATATTAAAGAGAAGAGGGCCCAAATGACTGCCTTGCGGCACCCCCGACAGAGCAAAAACTGTTTTTGAAAATTTTCCTTGGAATTTGACAATCTGGGTTCTGTCACAAAGATAAGATTTAAGCCAGTTAAGTAGGCAGTCAGATATACCGAAATTAAGTAATTTCTGTGTCAAAATTTGATGGTCGACTCTGTCGAAGGCCTTACTGAAATCAGTATAAATCGCATCAACCTGGTTTCCCTTTTCAATCTCACAAAGGACGTCCGAAACCAGGATCATTAGATTCGTGGTAGTTGACCTGCCTTTTCTAAACCCATGTTGCTGTTCGTTGAGAAGGGGACTTATTATGAAAGTCAGTTGATCGCAGACGAGCTTCTCGAAGAGTTTGGGGATCACTGAGAGAATAGCGATGCCTCGATAGTTGTCAATAGATCTTTTATCGCCACTTTTGAAAATAGGCGTAATATGGGAAGATTTCCAAAAGGATGGAAATACGCCTAATGACAGCGACTTGTTAAAAATTATATACAGAGGGGTTATCAATTGATTGATACACTGTATCACAAAGCAGGGAGGTATTAGGTCAGGGCCAGGTCCTTTATCAATGTTTAGCTCTTGGATAGCGTTGGCAATTGCCTCTTTTGTTAGAATGATTCCCTCAATGAGTGGTGTGGATAAAGTTTGGGTAGGGCAGACAGTTGAATTTATTGTAGGGATCGAAGGACAGAACGAATCTTGAAAGTGATCTGCAAATAAATTGGAGATTTCCTGTGGAAGCGAAGATATAGTGTTCCCTCTGAACATAGAAGCGGGATAGCCAGTCGTTTTTCGTTTCATATTAACGAAATCAAAAAACTTTCTTGGGTCATTTACAATTTTGTTACACATTAAAGTCACGTAAAGCTCATATGCTTCCCGAGATTTAATTGAGAATTCTTTGGATACAAGATCGTAGCTTTCCTTTAGCCCTACGCTGATATTGCGATCATTTTTAATTGCTTTATAAAGTTTGTTCCGTCGGTTCCTTAATTGTCTCAAATTATTGTCAAGCCATGGCTCAGAACGTTTATTGCATTTTTTTATCTTTGGTACATAAGTGTTAATGGCTTGAAAGATTTTTTCGTAGAAAAAAGAAACAAGTCCATCCAAATCTAACGTTGAGATGGAATAAAAATTATCTGGATACTCTATGGTATCCAGATAATTTTTAATGCTTACGTAGTCAGCATTATGAAAATCAAATACAATTTCATTATTGTTTGATTGGTTGAAAGCAATATTGATAGTGGAAAGTTCAACGGTAATAGCGGAGTGATGAAGAGTATTAGAGAAAAGATTCTCGGCGTCAGTAGTTGCACTAACCACCACCTCGTCATAAAAATTGGTAAATATTAAATCTAACCACTTACCATTCTGGTTAGAAGTCGATATAACTTGCTGTAAATCATTGCCATAGAATAAACTGATAAGGTTGAAATCAATGGCGTCAAGAAGGTTGATCGGGAGGAGTTGGTTATCATTTTCATCAATAGTAAATCTGATGTTTGGACAGTTGAAGTCCCCGAAAATGATTATTTTGTCTTCCTCATTCATAGAAGCAATAATAGAGGATATGGTGTCATTTATATTATTGTAAGCAATTTCGTTAGAGTGGGGTGGTACATAAAAAATTCCAATGTACATATAATGACAATTAAATAGAACTCTGACGAATTTATGTTCAAATAACTTGCACTGATTAGTTACAATAGGTTCGCTAGAAAAGGAGTTGTGTGTGGCGATAAAAACACCACCTCCTCTTGTGGAACCAGTCTGAATATAATCGCGATCAGCTCTGTATATGGTCCAAATAGAGTCAAGAATTTTCTCATTAAGATGTGATTCGTTCAACCAGGTCTCAGTTATGGCCAGGATATTGAAATGGCAAGATTTAGCGTCAAGAAAAAGTTTGTTGAGTTTGCCTCTCATACCACCGCAGTTGTGGTAGAGAAATCTTGGTGATGGTGTAGAGAATTTCCGGTTGACTTTTTCATTAGGACTAATATTGAATTTGATTTTCGCGTGACTTCTGTAAAAGTGAAATATATTTGGAGCTCACATATGAACGATATGTTTTAAGATCGCTTTCGACTTGTTCTGGAGTCATTCTCAGTTCGAAATGATAGCGAGTAAAGAATGAGCGAAGAGAGTCAACTTCAGTGGGAAGACCTTCTTGATGTATCAATAATTTGAGGTGCGTCTTTGTTTTACCCTCAAAACAGGTAGCATCGTTCGCATTATGCATGTATGCGAGATAATGGCCTACAATATCATAGATCTTATGGTCTCTAAATCGTGATAACAAGTATCTATTATCCGTATCATCATTTGAATTTATCGTTAGTTTTACAATTGGTGGTACAAGTGGATCTATAAATTTTGTAGGAGAATGTTGAGAGGGTGATGAGTTTGGTATATGAATCGAGCCAGATGTCAGTGGTATTTGGTCCTCGCCGCGTACGAAGTAAGAATATTTTGAACTTGCTACTATGCCAGAATTACAAAGTTACTTTGGTGGTTTTAGAACATCATAACTATTAGTATCTTTGTTTGAAAAAAGAGTAGATGTAAGTTTTTGATTGGAGGTAGTGTTTGTGGGTGATTTAGGAGTGAGTGTATTAGTCATCTTTGGAATTGCGTTATTTGTAGAGGATGATAAAGTTTCTCGGGAGAGAGGAGGTGAATTTCGGGAAACTGTATAAAGGGAATCGCCTAAATACCTGTTAGGTTTCTGTTGAGAAGACATCGATAGGTTGGTTGCAAAGTGCCTGGGTTTGGTGGTGATGCGTTTACTGGATTTATTGTTCCTCCACTGGCTGAATGTCATTCCGCGCCAAGTATAAACATCTCCAATGCGTTTATGGTTAGAAAAAAGCCACCCATATTTTGCTGGAACAGTTAGTTTGAAACAAGTTTGGGATTTGTCCTTGTGTCCTCGCCGACGGGTGCGTATAGTTTCACATTTACAATCCACGATGCATAACTCATCCTTGAGTACTCTGTATAACCAGGTGACGTCAGCGGATCTAGGAGCTCCTCTTACAAAGAAAGTTTTGTTGCAAGGTTAGTCAATAACCGTCCTGCATGCTGCCTGGTTGCACATTGTGTTGTTGATTGTGTTGTTGAACAGCTTGATCTTCCTAATTCTGGCATCCCATTCTTCACGAGACCAAGATGTGCCAAATTTTAAAATCGGCCGACTCGAGGATTTGTCTGCAGCATTTGAAATTATTTTGTTGGAGATTGGTCTCAGCTGCTTCATTGGGGATGTTGAATTATCCACCATAATTGGTACTACTGACATTACTGACATGGTGAAATGGTACGCAGTGGGCAGTTTGCGTGTGTTTGCTCGATGTGCAATAACTATATAGATGTGCAATAACAACAGTGGCTACTACAACGCATGACAATATTCCAAAGAAATATTTTGGATGCGAAGTGAAATTTCCTTGTCTGAAAATTTCTCGTCTCAGAACAATCTCCTTGTACGAAATTCCTGGTATGAAATTGTTATGTGATAATTATCGTCTCAGAGCAATCTCAGCTTCAACGTAGCGAATTTAACCGCCCCTACTAGTGTCGGCTGAGATTTGCTCAAGTTAATGAAAAAAAAACAACTACGAAGTTTTCTTCAAAAGTCTTTTTGGTCGCCGACCGATTTTGGCATACCGCAACAGACTGATTTATTCAGATCAAAGCCTTGCCCAAAAGTATTAGCCCAAAAGTCTTGCCCAAAAGTATTAGGCACCCTAAAATTTACTTAAAATCTTCGGAAAAAAAAACTTCTTCTTTCTAAATTGATTTATTATTATTAATAGAGACAAAAATGAATTAAATGAACTTAAAATCTAGTCGGTCCACCTTTGGATTTAATGACAGCACGAATTCTGTCTGGCATGCTGCGTACAAGCTTAGCACAGACCTCGCTTGTAATGGCATGCCATTCTTGCACCAACGCATTTTTTAATGCTGTTTTGGTTGTAATAGAGTGCTCTTTGATCCTCCGCTTCAAAATGGCCCAAAGATGCTCAATTGGGTTTAGATCTGGGGACTGTGCAGGCCAATCCAACAAGTCAATACTGTTGTCAGTAAACCAGCGCATCGTAGTCGCTGACTTATGACAAGGTGCATTGTCTTGCTGGAATATGACTCCGTCGAGATTAGTTTCACCGAAAATGTTCATTACCGAAGGCGCAAGTGCAGTTTCAAGTACTTCTATGTACTTTTCACTGTTCATGCGACCTTCGCAAATAGACATTTCGCCAACCCCATCAACAGTCATGCATCCCCAGATCATAATACTGCCTCCTCCGTGCTTGACCGTTGGTACGATGCAATCTGGGTGGCATTCTTCGCCCACACGTCGCCTCACGAAGGTCACACCTGGTGTTCCAAATACCTATAGAAGAGAGAAAAAAAGTCCCCTTTTAAAATACCCATAACTTTTAAGGCTTAAGTGAATTGAATAGGTGATCATTCTTATTAACTCCAAAAACCAATAAAATTGACTAACCTCAAAGTTAGATTCGTCAGACCACACCACATTGGACCAATCTTCCTCAGTAAAATGTTGGTGCCGGAGAGCCCACTCTAGCCGTTTTCTTTTGTTGGCCTCTGAAAGCCACGGCTTCTTCCTGGCTTTGCATCCTTTAAGACCCGCTTCTGTAAGTCTTCTTCTGGCTGTCTGAGCACTTATGGGCTTTCCAGTCTCTTCGAACAAGGCAGCAGAAAGCTCCGATGACGTTTTTTTCCGATTTCTCATGGACTCTCGTATTAACTTTCTGTCCTCGCGCTTCGTGGTTATTCGTTTTCTGCCTGATCTTGGTTTGTTGGCGTGAGTGCCAGTCTGGATGAATCGTTTGATGGCAGATTGCACGGCACAACGCGAACACTTCACCAACTTAGCAATTTCTTTTTGTGATCTACCTTGTTCATGTAGAAGTTGTATTTTTACCCGACTATCCAAACTAATTTCACTTGCTTTCGGCATTTTTGAACAAATTAGGGATCAATGTACACTTCACTTCAAAAAAAATAATATCACTTCACCAAAAATAATAACTTGTTTAGTATTTAGAGTCCCAAACACAAGTGACGAAACGTTGACCGATACGACCAAAAACACCCAATCCTTTGTTTTCGGGCACCAGATGTTTTATGACCCAAACAATATGCCGTCTACTATTCCAGGTAATGATTTATGACTCCTACCTAAGAAAAGGATTTATTCAATACTCAATTAGTAAACATGCAGCGTGATCTTTTATGGGGTGCCTAATACTTTTGGGCAAGGCTGTATATATATGGTACATTCGAATTGGACAGTGTGTGGATCGGTTTTTCAAAAATGAAAATAAATTTAAAATAACTTGCGTTCCGCCCGCTCGTAGGGGGATGTCGCTGTTGTCGGTGCGTGTAACTAATTGTTGACATTTGTCAGTTGTCAACAATGTCAACAATCGTGCACAACATATTGCTAGAGCTAGAGACGATTCACCGCAATTGGTGGTAGAACTTTCAAGCAACATGGATATTTTCTTATCGACAGTAGATAAAGCTTTCTCCATATTATGTTTGTGGTCGTTGTTGTTGTTCGTTGTTATGCTCACTAGTCCATCGAAACTTCTGGCCATTTCGGTAAAACTGTCATCGTTAGCCTTGGTCTGTGCAAGCTGTTTGGGGAGCAGGTCATCTTTGTCCTTTATTAAGTTGTCGATGTGTTGTATGATATTTACGAACATATATCTCAAACGACTTTCTATATCTTGACAATCAGAGCATATAAAATGCTCGGCAAGATATGATGAATACCAGTCTCTAGGGACATCCATACATGCACCATGTAATCTGCGTTGACAATAGCCTTTACACACGACGAACTTGGATTTACTATCGTAGGCTGTACAATTCACAAAGCAGAATTTGTAACTCATGGCTGTTTAGTGATTAAGGGGAGATATACACCTAGGAGCCGGATAAAACGGTCATTTTTGTGCATTTTTTTAAGGAAAACTATTTGAAATATCGGATTGGGAGTTTAATTATCTAAAAGTATACACATTCAAAAGTATGCTTAATTTTTTTTTATTTAAAAATATAAAAAATATGCAAGGATATTGTATGATCCTTGGAGCGCTGTAAAAAAAACAGCGTTAACGGTACCCACTGGCATTTGTTCAAAAATTATCTGAAGAAAAAAAATGGAAAAAAATTATTAAATTAGATACTATAATCTAGTACTTGTCATAGCCGATTTTGAAAATATCGATTAATGACAAAATGGCGGACGTTTGAACATGAATAGTGATTTTTTGACCAAAAATTAGATATTATTTTGGCTATAAAACAAAAACTAAGTAACGAAAAAGAAAAATCCTATGACAAGTACTAGATAATGTTATATAAAATAATCACAAAAATAATTAAGGTAATCAGCCCCTTGGTTTCCGAGAAATTTTGGGTACCGATTTGAAAAACGTGTTTTTAAGAAAAACGCGTTTGAAAATTTAGGACTGAATAAATCATTAAATTTGTCAACTAACATGGAATCATCGATACCAGGCCCATAGTGTAAGTCTTTTACTGTTTACGGAATATTCATGGCTTCTAAATTGTCTTGCCGACGCCGTATTCAACCTTCTTTCGTCTGTTCTTGCGCTTGCAGTTCGGCTTTCGCTATGCAAGTTTCGTCTTCTTGCGCTGCGTACAAGTGCGCTCCCGATCCGAACACATTCATGACTTCCAGCGATGAGGTGAAACCATTGTTGAATGTACATGTTGCAAGATATACTGCAATGCTAACGATTTTGGCCCCGCTGTTCATCGTTTTTGGGGCTATTGTCCAAATAAGTTGGTTGCAGTTTTGGGTATATCGACCAACACAGCCTTCCAACAATTTTTCATTGCTGAGGTCTTCGTTTACTGGTTTGATGACATCTAACACCATTTTTGGCAATGTTCAATAATTGTGACGAACATTTTCCAGTTCTCCTTTAGCCTTTGCTCGTTGCAACTGGCACCACGATTCGGGGCCTTCGGGACAGAAATGTTGTTGAGGCTTGCTGTCTGTTGAGCCGTAATGGTAAAATGTTGCCCGTATCGCTTTTTTCATTTCATCCTTGGAGGCACAGTTTCTGCAAATAGCTAAGCCATAGTAAATCTTCAGTATATCTATAAACTTTGCCCTCAATTTGTTTTTGCTGCTGATTCCAGGACTTTTTTCTTTCATTCGCGAAGAAGGGTTCACAATCGCTTTTGAACGTGACCCACTCATTCTTTTTTTGTAATTTCTATCTCGTTACCATACGGTTTCGCATTCACTAATCCCGTGTTCGTCTTAGAGTCACCATCCCCGGCGTAATTAGTGTACATAACTCTATACTTTTCGGCAGATTGTGAAAACAATTCTTTCATGGCGTCTACTTCCATTTTACCTGCCGATCCATCATTATTGGCCTGGCAATTTCCATCGTGATTCGATTTCCATTCCTCACATTGCTCAGTATTTTCAAGTTTATTCCAATAGTTACATTTAGCACAATAAGAAGATTTTACAAGAATATCAAAAACTTTTTCTGTAAACTGTCCAATGAGAACCTCAACTCCCTACAATGAGGTAAAACCACGTTTTCGCCCCGTACTATCTCCAGAAACGGTTAGTTTGGTTATCCCAGCACTCGAATTTTGCTTTTATTTCCCGTTGTATTTCTTTTACAGCTTGTTTTAACACCAATTGAACAATACTTGAAGCAGCCTAATGAATGTTATTAACTATCGTATCATACTTCGTAAAACACGTTTGATTATATCGGCTGTAACTAGCTTATTTATAGAAATATTAACTTGGTGTTTTCACCAGATATTTTTGAGACCTGTATCTTCACGAAAATGCAATAAAAAATAAATCGATTTTGCCGACCATTCTAGGTGGATATCTCTCCTTAAAGGAAAAACAATCACGAAAATATATAGTCTTTAGTTTAATTGATTTTAATTTTAAGCAACACAGCAGATTTGAATTGGTCACTTTGTGATTTTAGACTGAGTGCCTTTAGTTTGTAGTTTATTTATAGTTTATATCTGAGTGTCTTTAGTTTAATTGATTTTAATTTTAAACAGCACAGCAGATTTGAATCGGTCACTTTGTGATTTTAGACAAGAAAATGGATTACGCTGCACATTCTCAAGCAGCACTTGCGACACACGATTAATTATAATTATAGTTTTGAGTAGGTCACTTTGAGATTGTATATATATATATATATATATATATATATATATATATATATATATATATATATATATATATATATATATATATATATATATATATATATATATATATATATATATATATATATATATAGATATATATATATATATACATATATATATATATATATATATATATATATATATATATATATATATACATATATATATATATATATATATATATATATATATATATATATATATATATATATATATATATATATATATATATATATATATATATAAATATATATATATATATATATATATATATATATATATATATATATATATATATATATATATATATATATATATATATATATATATATATACATATATACATATATAAACTATATATATTTATGTATTTATGTAACTAGATCGCCTCCTCGCGGTGCATCCTGAGTAACGCTAAATGATCTAGACTCTCTTTACGACTGCTTTCGTCCTCGGACCTCTCTCGATATACAATACGTTTGTTGCACATGGGCTGGTGATCGTAGCATTCTGGACCTAGTCGTCTTCAGGCGCGGTAGCGACGGAGTGAAATCCGCTTCGTGAACGGCTCCGGGTTAATACGATCATCTCCGTCCCGTTAAAACCCTGGCAGGCCTCAGAGTACGTTCTCAGTCTCGTCGCCATTAAGTTGGTGGTGTAGGTTCAGTTGAGGTGGACTCCTGATTAACACTGATCCGGCTCTGACTACTTGTCCCCATAAGGGCTTGTGGCAACCCTCGCATGGCCTCCCTGCTTTGCATAGATAACCATGGGATCATTAAGGTGACTACACATTCGGACTTGAGATAGCGGCTCTGAGTGGGGACCCATATTGCATGAAAAATAATAATAAAAACAAACTCGTCAGGCAAAAGCCTGGCAACAAATCAAACTCACCCTCTAATGTAGAGGGGGGGGCTAAAAAAGCTGCGCCGTCGGCTGCAGCTGTAGCCTCAGGAAGTAGAGACATGGTGAATAAGCCAGCTCTGCGGACTGAGGTTAGGGCTGCAGGGGTTCGTGGAGACATGGCGATTGAGTCAGCCCCACTGACTATTGGCACAGCGGCTAAGCAGGGTTCTGGAGACATGACGAGTGGGCCAGCTCCAGGGCCTGGCACAGCACCTAAGCAAGGTAGTGGAGACATGACGAGTGGGTCAGCTCCAGTGCCTTCAAAATCTTCCTCAACCCCTGTCTCAGGCGGTTCCGGGGCTGAGGTCACCAAGCCTGGCCCTGCGAATGCCATGAAGTCCGTTTGTGGCCAGTGTGATGGGAAGGTTTCGGTGAATGAGCCAGCCCGACCATCAACAAGCGCTACCTCCGGTGCCGCTTCCTCCTCTTCAGGCACGCAAAGCTCCTCCGCTAAAAAATCTCGGGCTTATGGAACTAGAAGGGCAGCCTTCAAAGTTCTGAGGAAGTATGAAAACGTCCCCCCCGACACTATGTCCGACAAGGACAAAAAGTCCCTTCAGTGGGCAAAGTCATTCATTGGGGAGCACCCTAATCCGCTCCCTCTACACCCTGGAGCTTCAGCTCAGAAACGACAAAGGTCGGCTGAGCAGATGAATCAGGGCATGCAAGACTGCAAAAAGCAGAAAGTAGTGACGGCTCCTACAGGGATAACTCGGCCATTTAGCGAAATGGCCAAAGAGTGCCTGGTTTGGGCCGTGATTGATGCCAGCAAGGGATATGGAACCATCTCCCCCGAAAACTGGCTTAAGATAAGGCAGGCTTTGTTTGGAATCTGCTGTAGGCTGCAGAAGGCCAGCTCGGGTCCACCACCTACGGTGAACGATGCGGGCTGGCA
>CANBKX010000512.1:5000-17811 GCA_947369275.1 Nemotelus nigrinus
TGTCTTTTTTTAGCAAGTTTCTAAGCGGGCTTGATATATCTGCTAAGTTAGGTATATAGTTTCTAAGATAATTGATAAATCCTGATAATTTTTGAAGATATGTTTTATTTTTTGGCGCTTCTATATCTTCAATGGCTTTGATTCGGTCTTTATCGCATGATATGCCTTTTTCACTTATAATATGACCCAAGAACTTCACTGATTTCATCCTATATTGGATTTTGTCTGGGTTGAAAACAACATTCTTCTCTTTTGCTCTTTTCATTACTAAATCAACTATCTTATCGTGTTCTTCTTCTGTTTCAGCTACAATTAGAATATCGTCTATGTACACAATTACTCCTGGAATATCTGCAAAATTAAATTCATTGATTTTTTGAAAAGCTTCAGGAGCTATTTTAATCCCAAACGGTTGCCTACAAAATCTATAACACCCAAAAGGTGTGCTGAATATACAAATCTTCTTTGATTCCGCATCTAAATGTATCTGCCAATATCCATCTTTTAAATCGAATACTGAAAATATTTTTTTCCTGCTATCTATCCGCTATCTCTTCGAAAGAAGGTATTGGATGTATGTGATCCTTCAATGATGCATTTAAATCCTTAGGATCAAGACAAATCCTAATCTAGGCATTACTTTTTTCCACTATCACTATGTTCGATACCCATTCGGTAGCTTCATTTACATGCTCGATAATGCTCCGTTTACATAGACGTTGCAATTCGTCCCTCTAAGCATCTTTAATTGATGTTGGTATTCTTCTAGATGGTTTAATAACAGGTCTGGCTGAGTCTATTAATTCCAATTTAAAGTTTTTGTAAAAGCATCCTAGGCCCTCAAATACACATTTGTATTTCTCAATCAAACTACCTACATTTGCAATGGCAAGCCTCATTACTCTTCTTACTAAATCTAATTCAACACATGCCTGAAGCCCTAACAATGGTATTGTATCATGATCTACAACAAAAAAAATTTAACTGTGATTTATTATTTCTCGCTACACAATGCATTGAAACATTTCCGATCGCATTTAATTTTGTACCCCCATAAGCTTCTAATCTCTGATGAAATCTTTTTATTTTGATGTGTTTGAAATCTCTTAAAAATTTAATTGGCAAAATGTTGGCATCAGCACCAGTATCTAGCTTGAATTTAATTATCTGTCTTTCGACTAACACATTCTCATACCAAGAGCTTGTATGTAAATTATTTATTGTATCTATTGTAAAAGTGGTGTCATCACTGTTAGCCATGTTAATTGATTTACTTACTGTGCGCACATATTTACTTTCACAGGCTACTGCGAAATGATTGGGTTTTTACAGCTATTACTCATTTTTCCAAATGCTGGACACTTGCCTTTTGTGTGTTGTTGGGCACAATATTTGCATGAGCTCTAGTCAGTACTAACATTTTTCTTCTTTTCTGTACGTGGTTTTGCATTTGTCTCATTAGTATTATACCTAGAACAATATTTATTAGTATTAGAGACTTTGTTGCCATAAGATCTATTCATTAGCTTGTTAGTATGCGAAAAAATACTTCCATGTGGTTTCAGCTTGGTCACAGCATCCAATGATGAATCACCTTTATGCATTTCTCTCATTTGTTTATCCGATGCTTCTGTAGTTCTAGCTAATTGCACTGCTTTCTCCAATGTCAAATTCGAAATCTCCAGCATCTTCTTTTGAACGCTTTTATTTGACACTCCCCGAACTATTTGGTCTCTTATCATTCTTTCTTCCTGGTCTTTGTATTCACATTTCTTTGCCGTCTTTTTCAGGTCCAGAAAAAAACTATCGAACGGTTCATTTTCGATTTGCACTCGCTCATGAAATAAAAAACTTTCATAAACCTGGTTGTACTTCGGTTCGCAAAATGTTCGGAATGATTTTACGACAGTGTCGTATTCTTCTCTTTCTTTTGATGTTAAAGTGAATGCATTGAAGGCTTCGAGTGCCTCTGCCCCAACAGCATTTAGAAAAATTGCCACTTTCACTTCTCCTGGTTTTTTGTTTAATTCTATTGCTGTAGCGAATATTTTAAAATTTTGCTCAAACCTGCGCCAATTTTCCGCAATATTCCCATCCAGTTTCAATCCGTCTACTTTCTTCAGGAAATCCATGCTCTCTTTATAAATAATTCTCGTTCTCGGGGGTCTTCCTCGTGGTCTGCTTATCTTCACTTTTTCCGATATGGACTTTTTACTTATGCCCATCACCTACTTTCACACACTTCAGTCAAAATTCCGACAATTCATTTTAATTTAATTTTACTTGCGCTTGAAACTAATTATTTTTTTTTTAAACCGGCTGCGCCAAGTAATATTAAAGAGACCCGATGTTGTCGTTAGGAACGTGTATTTCAGACTGACTCTTTACAGTTCAATATTTAATACTTAAGGCTATATTTACATTTACGGTTACATGATATTTGCTTACTTACTACATATATATAGGGGAGAGTGGGGCATTGTAGCCAGTGGGGCATTGTAGCCACTAGCCTTTTTCTCAGAAACTATCGATTGTAGGACCGACCTGATTTTTTTAGTGAAAGTGAGTCTTTATGCCGCGATATTACCGACGGAGTTTCATGAAATTTCAGGTGATGTTGCTTTGTTTGTATCAATAACAGTGTTTGCAGTGCTCAAAAGTAATTTTGGCGTCTGCAGAACTTTTTGGTCCAGCGTTAATAATTCAGCTTGTAGAAGAATCGAGGTTAGTTGTTTTTGTTCGGAAAAGATTACCCAACACATCCATAGTACTATAGGTTACATTTATTATGTATTTATATGTTTTATGAATGATTATGTAAAAAATTGTTACGTGGGGCATTGTAGCCACTCTGCACGTGGGGCAATGTAGCCACGAATGTTACCTAGTTTAAAAAAGAGACATTAGTCGATGCATCGTTGTCATCCATATTTTTGGTTGATATGTCATTTCATATTATTTTTTTTGTGTAAATATTGCTCGTGACTGAATAAATTCATGAATAATTAAATAAATCGTCAGAAAGTCAATATTTTTCGAATCGTTGGATGCAAAGGAAATTTTCATTTCTTGTTGCTTTGTCTTGTTCGCAGCATTATGGTACGAAATTATAAACGAAAAACGATTCCGATCGATAAACAAAAAGTAAAAGCAGCCATTCACGCAATACGAATTGATAAAATGGCTGTTCAAACGGCTGCCAACAAATTTCAAGTTCCGAGGGGAACTTTGAGAAACTGGTTGAAACGGACGACAGCGGAACAGGCTGAGAAAAATGCAGTACCAACATTGGTACGTGGAGTAAAAAAGGTGCGTTTTTATGTAGTTTCTTGAATTTTACTTTCAAATTTTACAGTTGGAGATAAAATTTTTGAAAATAATTTATTATTATCTCGTACTTGCCTGTAGATCATTACAGAAAAATGATTGCAAACATAATAATTTGAATTTATAGAAGAAATTGTATTGAAACGAATGATAGAGAAAGAAAGCAAATTTTGAAATTCATACGAGTTTCTTCGTACACAGATTTTTACTTCTGAAGCTGAGTCGATGTTGGTGGAGTACGTACAAACCTGCAACGACATGTACTACGGTCTTTCGGCTAAACAGTTACGGATTTTGGCGTACGAATTCGGAAAAAAGATGGACTGTCCTGTGCCTCTCACATGGGAACTTCCTAAAATGGCTGGTCTTGAATGGTTTCGCGGATTTTTGAAACGACATCCCACATTGACATTAAGGAAACCAGAGGCAACCAGTCTGGCTCGCGCCACAAGTTTCAACAAATCGAATGTTCGTCAGTTTTTCAAGCTACTGAAAGACATCCTCGATGAGTATTCGCTTTCGTCGTTCAATATATGGAACATGGACGAGACCGGAGTAACAACGGTGCAAACACCTCAGAAAGTCATTGCTCGACGTGGATCGAAACAAGTTGGCCGAGTTATTTCAGCCGAACGGGGAACTCTTGTTACCTTGGCCATGGCGATTTCAGCTGGAGGACGATCTTTGCCACCCTTTTTCATTTTCCCCCGGAAAAAATATAAGGACCATTTTTTGAATGAATGAAGCCAAAGACACGCTTGAAGAACCAACGGCCTTACATGTCTCTGAAAGCAGTGGGGTCGAAGAAAATCTGATGCAAATACTGCAATCTGTACGTCCTCTTCCGAAAGCCGGACCCAGAAAAGAAACGCGAAAAGGAAAAAAACGTCGCAAATCAGCGGTACTTACAGACCCCGAGATGATGCACGAATTGGCGATAGAACAAGAAAACGCCAAAAAAAAAGAAACATCATGAAAAAACGCCCAAACCAAGAGGTTGTCCGAAGAAAACACAACCATCGACAAGCGCTAATAACGGCGGAACCCGTCCCACGAGAAACAAATCGCAGGCCAATTATCGGATATCGTCTGACTCAGAAGATGGAATGTAAAATTTTGTCAGCAAACTCACTTACTTGACTTAATATTTTCACAAACATATTGTTTTTGTATAAATAAATATGTAAAACAATGATTGGTTTTACTTATCTTGACATTTCCATTGAGTGGCTACATTGCCCCATGGGGGTGGCTACAATGCCCCACGATTTTTCGATTCTCTGATTTCTCGTTGGTTCAGATTTCTACTTTTTACAGATAAACAAATTACTCAACGTTCAAATAATTACATAGATTTCATAGTTAGATGTTTTTCAAATCCAGTCATGTGTATTACGACATAAAAAAATTTTTTTTTCTTAATGAAAAATCATTTAGACAAAAATGTGGCTACAATGCCCCACTCTCCCCTATATATATATATATATATATATATATATATATATATATATATATATATATATATATATATATATATATATATATATATATATATATATATATATTTATATATCTATATATATATATATATATATATATATATATATATATCAGCCAAATGATTAAGAGAGATAATCTCTGGAGCGGTCAATCCGATTGAGCAGAAATTTTCGGAGAACGTGGATGTATATAATACGTAGGCCCCTGATTTGCTAAAATTTAGACATATTAAACCTTTTGAGTTAAGGCTGCGGGAGTTTGTGGAGACATAACAAAGCATTCAGTTCCACTGACTACTGGCACAGTGGCTAAGCTAGCAGAAAGCTTTGGAGATATGACGAATGAGTCAGCTCCACCAGCTTTTGATTCTTCCTCAACCCTTGTTTCAGGCGATTCTGGGCCAAGCAGCTAGTTCGTGGCCAGTATGATGGAAAGGTTACGGGAAATGAACCAGCCCATCCATCAAAAAGTGCTAGTTCCGGTGCCACTTCCTCTTTGGCACACAACGTTCTTCCACCAATTCATCTCGGGCTTATGGAGCTAGAAGAGCAAGGGAGATGGAATCATCTCCCTTGCCATGAATAGCAAGGGAGATGGAATCATCTCCTCCAAAAACTAGCTTAAGATCAAGCAGGCTTTATTTGGAGTCTGCTGCAAGCTACAGAAGGCCAGCTCAAATCGACCATGTACGATAAAAAAAACTTGGGCTCGTACATTAAAATCAGGCTGGTTGCGTGCGGAGAGATTTCTATAAGCGGGCAATCTCCGAGGTGGGTCAACTCTGGTCAGGTGCCAAGATTGAGGCGTTGCTTTTAGATGAGATCTTCAGCTGGTCAAGATGCAGGGCATGGATTTTTTGTTTGCGCTTCAAACCAGTGGAAGTCCTGGACATAGTTCAGTTTTTCAGCCCGGATCTTCCTACGGAGGATTGAAGGGATGCGAGTATTGGCAAGTCGGTAGACACTCGGCGAGAGGCACTTTTCTTCATAAATGAAGAAGCGCAGCTGGTTTTTGGTGCCCAAAAAAGCATTATCAGTTGTTGGATCGAGAAAATTGCTCTACGTGACTACCAAAGTGACAGGCTAAATAGTTCTGCTTCGGAAAATCCAATACCAATAAAACCTCATCCAAAACAGGTGCTTGCAACATTTTATTAAGAAGCCACTTGAAAAGGGTTTGACGTATGTTTGAGGATGACATCTGAGGTGGAATCGGATGTAGAATCCTCTTCTGCAGATATAGTAAGCGTCGGGACTACTACCACGTTGAGTGCCTGCCTGGGCCTGATGACTCTAAAAACAAAAGAAAGGGCTGGGTCGACATCTACATATGTCTGAGTGGGAGGACCTTGATCTTACTCTTGTTAACAGTATACGATGGAGAAGGTACCGCTGATGAACCTTCAATATTCTAAAGCTGTATTCATGTGAAGAAAAAAATAAACGTCCTTAAACTACACCGTTTCAGTGACAAGGATAACATGGCTCTTTCAGTTGGAATCGATTTGCTTCATTTTTGCTTTTTGCTTCATCCTACATGGCACTCACTCTCCCTGAGACATTGTCAAGGGTCTTGTTTCTGAAATCACGAAAATTGGAGTGCCTCTTATTTTGGGGGCTGACTTTTACACTTATAATGAAATATGGGATAACTCCAACACAAATGGCTGTGGAGATTAAATTTTTGATTTCATCCTTGCCCATAACCGTTTCATCGCCAATATCGGGAGTGAGCTAACTTTTGTGACTTCAAATCGCAGGGAGATGCTTGAGAGTGTGTGCCACTTGCATCTTCTCCGTGACTGGAGGGTTTTACAGAAGTGTTCATTACCTGATCGTAGGTGCATATCGTACAACGTGACTTGCTGCAGCTTTGCTGAGCTGGTAGCCTCTATGAATCGAAAGAGTATGGACTGGAAGTTAATTATGTCTGGGGTTCGATCGTCACTGGGAACTGCCCCCAAGAGCATTGACTGCTACCGTGAACTAGATCAGGTGGTTGGCACCCTCACTAGTTTTTTCAACTCCTTGTCTAAGACAGTAGGTAAGTCACTCAAAGTCAGAAGGAATCCCAAGTTCCCTGTTGGAATATAGGGTTCAGCATTCTGCACAAAGAATGTAGGAGGCAGTTCTAAAGGTCGAAAAGATATAATGACTAGTCGCTGTATAAAACGAAGCTTAAGGCAAAACACAAGGCAAAGAGGTCTTCATAGAGATCTTTCTGTGGAAACGAAGAGAATCTCAGCGAGGCGATTCGCTTTCGTAAATTAAATGGTGCACCAAACCAAGCAAACTTACAGTTCAACGTTGCCGTTCAGGATATCAAACTCCCAACTAAGGTGAGCTATTAGCTCCTTGGAGACATTTAAATCTCCGGGCCGTGATGGCGTCCTTACGGCTGACATCCAGCAGCTCATGCAATTATCGCTACCATGCCTCAGGGAGATTTTTAACGCTTGTTGGCGGTTGTTGTATGTCTGGCGGGAAACTAGAGTTGTGTTTATCCCTAAAGCGGGAAAAGTGTTCCATATTAAGCCAAAGTACTATCGTCCTATAAGTCTTACACTGTTTTGCGTAAAATCATTGTTTCCCGTATTCAAATATCAACCCATCTGATGATGATCTCACAGTGACAGAACGCTTATACCAGAGGAAAGTCGGTTGAGTTTGTTATTCACGTCCTCATTGAACAAGTTGAAAAATCTTTTGCTCTTTAGAAATATATGCTTGCACTATCTTGGACATTGAGGGGGCCGTCAACAACGTAAATTCTAGCGCAATTGTTGGCGCACTCTCGGTGCTGCATTTGATGAGTAGCTGATTGCTTTTATTGTGCAGCTTCTCAAAAATAGAGTGATAATTTCTTCCCTGGGTAATGCCAGCGTAAGACGAGGAGTCAGTACGGGCACACCTCAGGGTGGAGTCCTCTCTCCTCTGCTGTGCAACATCACGGTGAATACTCTCCTTATGAGGCTGGACCGTGCCGGCTGCAAAATGATTGCTAATGCGGACGACATAGCTGTAGCAGTGTCAGATAAGTATTTATCTACGCTATCGGAGAGGTTGAATCACTTTCTTGACATTTCTTTCAGGTTGAAGTCATCCTAGCAAAACGGAGCTATTGCCGTTTACAAGGAAATACTAAGTTTCTTGTTTCAAAATACCCAAACTAAACGGGGTCTGAATTGACCTGAGCGAGAGGATCAAGTTCCTAGGGCTTATTCTTGACTCGAAGTGACTATGGATTAACAAAGTAGCCGAAAGAGCGCGGAAGACTTTCAACGCACTTTACTGCTTTAAAAGAACCATATGGGCGCATTGGGGACTACAGCCTCGTACTGTGTCTTGGCTTTATGTTACTGCGATTGAGCCAATTTTATTGTTTGGGGTAGCACTCTGGTGGCAGGCTGCTCTTAAGGCTAGGGGCATCACAACGAGCCTCTTATGTGCCTACGTGTGCCGGTCGTCAGGCCTCTGAAGATTAGCAGCCACTTCAGCCAATCTACCTTCCTACATGGCTGGCGAAATTTGACAAAAAACGGATTGTTTGCTTCCATATAATGAGAGAGAGAGAGAAGGGAAAAGTGGAAGAAGTGATAAATAAAGGCATGATCTCGAGACGTACACGTATAGACGTCAACACTGTTTCAGCCTCTCGTAAAATCTTTATACTCAAGGTTTCAACTAATGAAAATGACAATTTTGTGATACTACACGGTTTCTATAGCCACAATATGTACTTCAAATCAATTATTGCGAGCTAATAAATTGCTAATAAAAATATATTTTCATATATCGCTCATAAATATTCAAATAAATTAAGGTTGTAGCGATCACTTGGATATGGCTTAGACTTAGGTCATCATTCGTAGTTTCTTCGGCAAATATTTGCAGTTTCTTTTTTGTTAAATAATTGCATGCCTGAATTACTTCAAACTTGAAAATTTATCGAGTTTTATTAATTAAAATAATTCAAACTAATAAGTACAGAATTCACTCCATCTTATACGTTGTTTTCACTTTGGTCAACCTAACTAGAATGGCCAGAGCATAATTGCTCATTACGAAGAGTAATCAAAATCAAATCCAATTTTTAGAAAGTCGAAAAAGTCGAATAACAATAGTGTTGTTGCAATTGCTTCTTAATATTATTAATTTTCATATATGAACTAAATTGCGCTTACTATCCCATTACCAATATCTAACACTAGGCCATAAGCCGTTTAATTATTTCATGCATAGGCTCTTCTATCTGTTGTGTAACTTGATATTCAGTTTAATTTTTTGCAGCAATATATAATATGTTAAAGTCTAAATAGAAACTTTTTTCTTTTCAAAACTCTCGCGGTTTTCACTTTCACTTTAATCACAGCTTTTACTTTTTCTGAAAATTTCAATTGCACAAGTGCATTGTTGGCGGTGTGGCATCAATTGTATAAATTTTAAATTTGAAATATCAGCACAAAATAGTACTTCACTTCGATCATAGCAATCATAGCAATCTGCGTATTGTTCGTTAAATTATCAGCTTGATAATTAAAATGTATATGTCTCCAGCAATTTCTATGTATTGTGTCGCTTCAGCTTTGATTTTTAATCAGCTTTCAAGAAGGTACGTAGGCATGTATGTGACCACAACTATTTATCATCTAAGCACTCACTTTTTTTTCAAACATACTCCATTGCTTTCTATAATAAGTCCATGAGAGCCATCTGGCATGATAATGATGCTTCAAAATATTTTGGGTGCACAATCAAAATGCACCCAGATGAAGCAAGTATGAATTCTTTTGTCACGTTCATTGAATACAGGCATACACTTGCATATATCACCCAGATAAAAGAACTCGAGGAATCTAATCGCAGCGCAAATAGGAAGCTACACATTTACACAAATTAGATTTTCGATGTTTTTTCATATCCACAAGCTTCAGTGAAAGCTTATAATGATTTGACAAGATTAACTTCTCAAATGATGCATTAAGTATGCTTTATGAAAAGTCGTAACCGTGAGGAAAGAGGGAAATCACTACGGTCAGTGTTCAAAGATTTTATGGTAAAATTCTACTAACAGAAGTGAAGTCAGTCTTAAAAGCAACTGTAGACAGCCCAAAGCCCCTTACCAGATGTTAACAAAACCGTATTTTCAAGTGGACTCTGCAAGAAAATGCCGTTTTGATTTTTCAAATTTTAATTTCACTCGATCAACTCACTGGTACGCTGCTGCTCATTACTTGTTTGTACATGGTTTCACTCACTGAGCTTGTATGTTTTTGTTAGCGTCTCATGCCTTTCATACAAGCGGAAAAGGTTATCGCGAACCGGGACAGGCTAGAGCAGCTCATTTGTACGTTTCTTTTGCTTTCTCAGTTTGGTCTGGTAGTGGTTTCTTAAAGTAGTTTAGGCAGTTTAAGTGAACCGTAAGAGCGGTCTGGAAATGTGTTAGATTAAAAATTGTAATGAGATGCAGATAATCTAGCAAATGTGGAAATTGCATCGAGCGGCAAAGATGCGCCGCGAAGCGAATCAAGAGGAAACGTAAGCTACGAGAGTCACGATTTACCATCGGTCGCTCGAGCCAGCATTTCTCTGAATGTAGCTTCAACAAGCACTGAAATCGAAATCGTGACCTCTGACTACTTTCGAGGTGGAAGATGATTCTCGTTTGTACATCTTCACTGCAGGTACTTTACGCATTACATTTGCACTATGATAGGTGTGAGTAGTTGAGGAAGTCGAAAGCTGGTGGGCATAATTGCTCTAACCTATTGGAAGCAAATACATGTTTGATTTTTTTATACTTTGCATTTTAGCAAATTTACTTTAAGTTTCGAAATTTCATTGGCTCCCAGTAGAAGCTCTGTCGGCTTTGGCAAAGACTAATACAATAATCAAACGCCTTTTAACGTAATACCGCAAGCGTTGAGCGGCTCACATCTGGGATAATCCACCATGTACATTGTTCATAGATTCGATATTGTTATTCCCGTCGGTACTCAGATTTTCCGGCGCACTATATAAAAGATTCATGCTTAATATCGTTGACCGTCAGTTATTGTGAAGTAGTTGTGCGGCGACAGTGTATCAAGAAAAGTCTTGCGCGTCAGTCGTTTTTTGTAGAGAAGCTAAGCTCAGAATGGCACCGAAGAGGATATTCGTTAGTTTGTTGTGCGTTTTCTGTGTGGGGCAAATAAACGCGGCCGAGGATATCGCAAGCAGCAGTTCGAGTGCGCGTTCTATGATCCGAGTATACGAAGAATGCACAAAAGCCAACGACGGTTTTTTCCCTTGCTTGAAGAAAAAGGCGGTCACATTTTTCGACAGGATCTCAGTTTTAGATTCAATTAGCCTCGGAGACGGGATGAGAGTTATCCGGGATCAAGGATCATCTTATGAGCGTCCGCTAACAGAAAACGAGTTGGAGGCATCACTTCCACGTGAACTAGATGATCGGGACGCCACATTAACTACGTTGTTGGTTGACCGCGTTGCTCACTTCTTTAGCCGGCGGTCGTTGCAAGTGGATTTACCTCGCGTATCTTCGGAAGAGCTAGGTCGTGGCTTGGAAGAAGGTAGTGTGGTTTTTCATTAATTAATGTTAAAGTCACTAATAATATTGTTTACGTTTTAAGGTCGTGGCAAAATGAAGAAGATGATGGGAATGATGATGATGGGAATCGCAATGAAAATGGTCGGGATGATCCCGATTGCCATAGCAGCACTTTATTTGTTGGCTGGAAAAGCACTGATCGTGTCTAAGATTGCTCTACTTCTCGCTGGCATCGTAGGGCTTAAAAAACTTCTTGCTGGGCGGGGTGGAAGTAGCACAGCCGCATCTGTTTCGTCATACTCGGCGGGGTCAGGAGGCTGGTCATCTGGTGGAGGCCACGGAGGCGGCTGGGATCGAAGATCAATTGCCGAGGCACATAATTTGGCTTATAGTGCTTACTCCACGAATTGAAGCATTCCGCGTGGTGGAGTTGGATAGGTACCACTTGCCTACAGAATCTCATTTAGAGCGACTTTGTTTATTGTTCAATAATTTGAACAAAACCACTCTTAAGTATTATTTATTA
This sequence comes from Nemotelus nigrinus, assembly GCA_947369275.1. Lineage (NCBI taxonomy): Eukaryota > Metazoa > Arthropoda > Insecta > Diptera > Stratiomyidae > Nemotelus > Nemotelus nigrinus. The sequence goes on from CANBKX010000512.1 coordinate 16,903, forward strand.
ATTTATTATTCATACAAAATATTTTCGTAGGATGTATCTACTTTTATATTTTATATACTACAAACGACTGCTTATAACTACAAACGAAGTGTTTTACTTACTATCTAAAACAAATTTGATATAAAAGAAACTTTCGATCATTTTTGTTGCACAATATGTGGATCTTTTCGAATCTGAGGATCACATGCTTGAAAGAGACAAATTTCGCTCCTCAATTTAAACAATGGGGGAAAATTGTCACGAAATTACGATTTCAAAATTTTGATGTCACGAACGTACTCCATAACCGAATTCCTCTTTTTGATGGCTTGCAAATCGTCTTTCACAAAGCAGACTAAAATAAATTTCTAACAATCATTACGAAATTACTTATTTTGTGGTGAATAGTCTACTACCACGGTCATTAAAAATAAATCACAAAAAGAAAATAAATCACAAAATAGGGAAAGTCTTGGAAAGTATTTTGGAAATTGAGATTGAAAAATTAAGTTCCATCTACTGTCACGCCCAAAGAAAATTTCTTTTTGAATTCACATGAATGTTTTCCGCCATAAGCGAATCAAAGCTAACGAAACGTGATTTTTAGGTTTCTGCTTTTTATAAATATATATACATACACTCCTTATCACTTGAATAGCCCACTTTGAAAATCCGTAATAACTCTTCCATTGTTTTTCCGAGAATATTGGCATGAAAATCGTTAACATATTGTAGACCGTAATGAACATCTACCTGGTATTGTGATTTATTTTTCGAAAACTGTGGCAATATAAAATGAATAACGAAAAAAATGCATTTTTCAGCGCGTCAATAGAATAGCCCACTTAGTATTTGTCTATACTGTGTGTCGAGTGTATCAATCTCCGGGTAGTATTTATTTGAGTTTTTAAATTTGAGGACTGTTTCTAT
>CANBKX010000513.1:0-17580 GCA_947369275.1 Nemotelus nigrinus
AAAATCATTTGCAGATTGGGTTCTTGACGTTAGTATAAATGCATATCTTGTAAAGTGATCAACTAAGAGATGAAGGTACCTCTTCGTTGATCTTTGACCACCAAATCTATCGATCGTATCGACTGATACTATCTCAAATGGTCTCGTTGCCGGACCTAATTGTGACATTAGTCCATATTTTGTTTGACCTCTAGATTTATTCTTTTTACAAATTTCACATGTTTTGCAGAGGCTTTGTATATTTTCTATTAATTTTTTTGCAGTATAATATGGGCATATTCTGTTTATCATTTGTCTGATTCCAATGTGGCACCATTCTATGTGTGTGTCCCTTATTAACTTAATACTTAGATTTTCTGACAGTACTATCTTCTTTTTATTTTTACTTTGTTTATAAATTATACCATATTTATCTATTTTTTTATTTTTTTCTTTTAACATAATATTTTCATTCTGATCTTTTTTAATTTCTTGAATTTTAATTATGTTTACTATTTTTAATATTTCTTGTGTGCTCTCTATAGGTTCTAACACCGGGTTTCTACTAAGACAATCTGCTTCAGTGTTGAGTTTACCAGGTATATATATAATTTTGAAATCAAATTGAGACAGGTAATATGTTAAATCACCTAACTCTTCGTCCGTTCTTGCTTTTATGTTAAGGTTTTCTAAAGGTTTATGATCTGAGCACACTTCAAATTTTCTCCCAATCAACCAGTGTTCCCAATATTTTACTGCTTCTTTAATTGCTAAGCATTCCAAATATATTTCTTTCTCTCTTTTTTGTGGTTCATTTAGTTTTTTCGAGAAGTAGGCTACTGGCTTTTCGTTTCCATTCTTTTGTATTTGTTTTAATATTGCACCCATTCCTTTCAGTGATGCGTCTGTGTATATTCTAATCGGTAAATCTTTATCAAATATTTCTAGTACCGGTTGAGCACATAATAGGTTTTTTATTTCTTTGAATGATTTTTCACAATTTTCAGACCAATTAAATTTTACATCTTTTCTCAACAAATTATGTAATGGATCTAGTATAATTGAGATTTTTGGTATGTATTCGTGATAAAAATTTATTTTACCTAAGAACTGCCTGATATTTTTTTGTGTCTTAGGAGTTGGAAAATTTTGAATTGAAATCAGGTTGTCTTTAATTGGTCGGACTGTATTATTTTCTGTTATGTGTCTAAGATATGTAATTGTTTTTGACGCAAATGTGCATTTTTTAAATTTTAATCTAAATCCTTCTTTTATTATAGCCATCCAAATTTGTTCTATGTGCTTTATATGGTCTTCAAATGTCGCTGAAAATATTAGTATGTCATCTATGTAATTTTCTGTAAAATTTTTCAGGTTATTTTTTCTTAATATATTTGAAAGAATTCTTTGAAAAGTTGCCGGTGCTGTTTTCAAACCGAATGGTAGGCACGTCCATTGGTAGTGTCCTTCTTGAGTTATGAAGCCTGTTTTGTTTCTATCTTCTATCCTTAGCGGTATTGACCAAAATGCTGAGTTTATGTCCAGTGATGTAAAGTATGTACAATTTCTAGGTTTAATTATTAGATCGTCAATCAGTGGGAACGGCTGAGCTTGGGGTATGACCAGGGGTTTTCTCAGGAATTTTTCATGGGGGGTGTGTTCAGAATTTTAGGAGGGGTATCCCTATGGAACAAAGGACACAAAGTTCGCTTTGTGTAGGAAAATCGTCCGTGTTAGGGGTGTGTATGCACTTCCCAGGGGCGGTATTAGGGGGGTGTAGGAAAATCTCTGGGTATGACAATTTTATTTAAGTCTCTAAAGTCAATGCATAATCGAGTTTTTGCTTCATTTTTTTTTTAATGCTAAGGTTACGGGTGCGGCAAACGGGCTGTATGACTCTTCAATTAAATTGTTTTCTAATAATTTTGCCACTTGGCGTTCTATTTCTTTTCTATCGTCAATTGTGCATCTATAAGGTCTTTTATTGCAAAATTTGTCCACTAATAGGTCTATCCTTGCTTCATAGTCTTTCACTGTTCCAATATCGTATTTGTCCTTGGCAAAAATCGTTTTATATTTTTCTATTAAATGCTCTATCTTAGTCTTTTGTGTGTCATCTAGATGTTCTAAGTTTGTCTTGAAATCGTTTTCTTTAATATGTTCGTTGAAGTTTACTTTAACTTTTATCGTATTCTTTTTTGTGTCTTTTTTTGTCTCATTTTCTATTAATTTTTGAGATACATTTAAATTTTCGTCTTGCATCAATTTAAACATCTTTATCATATCTAAGTCAATCAAAAAATCTTCAAAGTTTTCATTTTCTATTATAAACACATTTACTTTTTCTTCTATTTCAAATATCTTAATTTTTATTGTTATCAATCCATTTGTTTTCGTCACACCATTGAGAGTTTTTAATGTTATTTGATTCATATCTTTTTTTTCTTGCTTTAATTTTATAAATTTTGTATTTATTATTGATATTTGTGATACTGGATCATAAATTCAATTTATTGTAAGTCCATCCGCTAGCAACATTTTAACTTTTATCAATGGTGTGATTATTCGTGTTTTATCTTATCCTGTAAATCTACTTCTATGATTGCATTATTACTTGTTATATTTTGGTTTTTTTTTGTCTCATCTTGTTTTGTGTTGTACCAACATTTATCTTCTGGGTGATATCTTTCTTTTTTACTCAAGTTCTCACATATTTTACAAGTATCTTTTCAATAAATTTTTTCTTCAAATATTGTTTATTATCTTTAATTTTAGGATTATTCTTCTTTGTTAACTTTCTTTCTTGTTTTTTTAATTCATTAAATAAATCTGTAATATTTTTCAAACCTCTATCAATTTGTTCTCTAATATATTCTGGTAGGCCAAAAGCAATTCTATTAATAACAGTATCTATACCCATTTTTTTATTGATTTATAGTAGTAGTTTTTCTTTCTTTATTGCATAATCTAAAAACGAGCCTTCCTTGTATTTATAATAATGAGCATATGCTTTACTGCTCCATCCTTTATTTCCAAATGTCTCTAAGAATTTTTCTTTCCATGTTGCCCATTGGCTTTTTCTTTTTTTGATCATCATTGAATTACACCAATTCTGACTTGTATCGTCTAGAAAAAATCTCAATATTTCAATTTTACTTTCTTCTTTATCTATTTGCAGTCGTGCACATTCTTTTTCATACGCATTTATCCAATAATAAACATTTGCGGTTTTGCTATTAAATTTTTCTATTATTAATGTGACGGCAATGTGCTTGATATTTTTTTCTTCTTAATTTTTTTGTGTATTTTCTACTAGTTTTTCTAGTATCTTAGTTAATTCTGTTTTTTCTAAATTACTGTTACTGATTTCTGTTTCTTTCAACCATCAAATTTCCTGCTTCATCCATGTAAATTTTCTGAAGATCCTCTGTTAATATGAACCATGCACTTATTCTGTCATGCCTTTTTTTTAGGTTAGGTTTAACTTTACTATATGTGTTAGTTTTTATCAACTCCTGGTGTGCACCTACATACATGTTGTCATCCGCCAAAACATATTTTCCACCGTCTTCTGTTGCTATGAAGGTTACGGCTATCACGTTGGTCTTATCATATTTCGGAGAAGCCACAACTCTTAATGTATATTGTAGCTTCATATTTGTTAACAACGAAAAATTGTCGTTTTGTAAGAGTATTGATTCTCGTGTTTAATAATAAACAGTTTAGTTTCTCTGTAAAACGAAGATTTTAATGTTATAATGTTACATGCGTATATAAAGTCACAAATTTACCTGTAAAACGAAGAAACGACAATTTACGTTAATTATAAACACTTCAAGAAAATCACTTCAATGCTCGTCTTCTGTCTTCAATGGTCTGTCTATCATCAGCTGTCATTCTTTACTCTTATACTGTAGTTGAATGAGTTCTATACTCTAGTTGAATGAGGAAATGAGTGTTGCGCGGTAGATTCAAAAGAAGAAAGTCTACTTTCTTTAAAGTAAAAAAAAACAATTCCAATATTTTATGGTCCTTCGAACCGGATCCGTACGGATAATTTGGATTTATAGAATTTCGATCAGGCTACGTCTGTGCAAACTAGAGTTTTGTGAACTTCGAAAGTAGTGATTAATTACAGTGAAAACCATAATAAACATTGAAACGGGTGTGCGCGGTCGAGTAAAATTAGACAAATAACGAAACCATAAATTGAATGGTTGCGGCAAAACTTGGTTTGGTGAGTCCGTTCTTTTTCTTTCCTTTATATTTATGATATTTTCTTCCCATATCCTGGTCCAAAATTAAATGATCACATAAATTAAATATAGAAAATTAAATATCACATATTTAAACACATGCGAAGGCGAAGAATTGAATATTACACAGAGTATACATATTCGCATACCGCATATTGAACACTATCATACTACATTACACTACACGTATTAATTTCATTTACACATCACATCATATCCACATATATACATACATATTTTGAAACTTGTGAATTACACTGGATACATTGATGACATTTTCATATAATATCATATGCGTCATTACAAATTGACCACGTGCAAAACAAAGTGCATACGTGAGTGCATCACACTAAGTCGAAAGTGGTTGTGTTTTAGTGCGCGAACGCAAATATATCCCGTGAATTCAAAGATAGGTATTAGTTTTTTGATTCTGTGTTGCAAAACTAGTTTAGCCAGGCAGTTGTGAATAGCGGTTAAGCAGCAAACCACTAAGAAATCACGACCTTAATAACAGTCTAAATTTCGTGATCCATTCAATTCAAACTTTAGTATGGAAGGTCTTACAGCGCAACGGACCATACTCGTAGAGACAATCACGAGATTATATAGCAATTTTAAAAAGGACTCCAAAGCCAGAAAACCTTTGGCGTATGCCACAAAATGGCTCCAAAGAGTCCAAGACATAAGAAGATACTTCATGGAGACACATTCTCAAATCATGAACCTAATTACCGGAGAAAAAGATCTGGAGCATGCCTACTTCGTGAATCAATGCTATAATGTATTCGAAGAGATAAGTTTGAATTTTGAAACCGATCTGGAAGAATTGCAATCGGACCAAAGGGTACGGGCAACGCCCACGTCCAAATTGAATTCGGATCCGTCATTACGACCATCCGAAGAATTAGATGTTCGATTGCCAAGAATAGAACTTCCCAGATTTAGTGGAAACTATAGTGAATGGACGTCTTTTAAAGATTTATTCACCTCACTCATCCACAATAAGTCCTCTTTGTCATGTGTGCAAAAATTGCACTATCTCAAATGTAGTCTATTAGGTGATGCTGAACAGTTATTGCGGCACTACTCTACTACGGAAGCCAATTACGAAGTGGCTTGGGACACACTCATGAAACGATATGATAACAAGCAAGTGCTTCTGAACACACAATTCAAAAGGTTGCTTACCGTCAACAACGCAGACGAATCGGCGTCATCGATCAAGATGCTTATGGATAGAACCACCGAAATTATTCAAGCCATAGAAAGCTTGAAATTGGAAAATCTGTGAGAAGCTATCCTAACCCATCTGACCACGCAGCAATTACCATCTCAAACGTGGCAAATATGGGAATTACAAAGAACAAGTGAGCCGGAGAAATCTTCATTTCAGCATTTGAAAGAATTTTTGCATCAGAGATTTAGAGCTTTGGAGGCGGCTGGCACTGAAAGGAGCAAACCATTACGTGTTTCTCAAAATGTACACGTCGCACAAAGTGAATCCTTTCCGCATTGCATCTTATGTAGAGACCGTCATCATGTTAGGCAATGCCCTACGTTTTTGTGATACAACCATACAGAAAAATTCAATGTAGTAAAGGAAAATGGATTGTGTCTTAACTGTTTAGTTAAAGAACACTTAGTTTGGAATTGTCCCAGCAAATCCAGATGTTTGAAGTGCAAAAGAGCACACCATACCTTGCTACACAAATATGACTCAAATTCACATGTCCAAAAGCCAGTAACTTCGTCTTCACAGACACAAAATCGACCCTCGACGTCGACAGCATTTCAATCTCAACCATCAACTTCTACCCAGCATGCATTAAATCGTCAATCTTTGAATGCTCCTTCCTTTGAACCTAGACCATTGACTTCGCTTTCTGCTAATATGGATATCAAATCGATAAAAGCAAACAATAGGAAAGAGGTATTACTTGCTACTGCATTAGTGACGATTGAAGCAACAAACGGACCCGTAGTGCTCCGTGCTTTGCTGGACCAGGGATCGCAGACATCACTAATAACTGAATCTGCAACCCAGAGATTAGGACTCAAAAGAACATCAACTAACATCACGATATCAGAAATTGGAAAGACAGAAGAATTGACACCCAGTGGGGTTTTTAAAAATTCGATTACTATTGAACAACAACGAACATTTGAATATCGAAGCATTGATTTTGAATAAACTTACAAACATAATACCATCTCAAGTTGTTCCTACATCGATTTGGAGACAACTAGAAACCCTAGAAATGGCAGATCCGTACTTCGATCAACCGAGCAAAATAGACTTGATTTTGGGAGCCGACACTTATGCTCAACTCATACTCGGTCAAATTAGAAAACTGCCATCAGGTCCAATAATGCAACTTACAAAATTAGGGTGGATTATCTCAGGCAAAATTAATATTGAAGGTGCACACACCGTACAAACATTGAAAATTGAAATTAATGAAGACATTGAAATTAGCAACCAATTGAGAACGCTTTTGGGAAATCAAAGAAGTAGAAAATAGCAAAATTTGGACACAAGAAGAGACAGAATGTGAGGAACACTATAAACGTAACGTGGTTAGAAAACCAGATGGTCGATATCAAGTCCGATTACCCTTCAAAAGCGAAGAACATAAAAATCTATTAGGACATTCTAAACAAGGGGCAACAGCGAGCTTATTATCTTTGGAGCGACGTTTCAGGAAAAACAACGATCTACGAACAGAATGTTCGGCTTGTATACAAGACTATATTGATCTTGGCCATATGACAGAAAGTCTTAGCATCGAAGAAGGTCAAACTGGTACACATGCTTTCCTACCCCACCACGCAGTTTACAAGGAAAGCACGACAACTAAGTTGCGTGTCATATTTGATGCGTGTCGAAAAACAAGCACAGGCATTTCACTCAATGATACTCTCATGATCGGACCAACCATCCAAGACACGATGACTTCGTTGGTCACCCGATGGCGACTCTATCAGTTTGCAATTGTTGCCAACATTGCTAAAATGTATAGACAAGTTGACGTGCATCCGGAAGACGCTTCATATCAAAAAGTTGTCTGGAGACAACATTCGAACCATCCCATCAAAGAATACAGCCTTAATACGGTAACCTTTGGAACGACATCTGCACCATTTTTAGCAATCAGGACTCTCCATCAATTAGCGAAGGAAGAAGTTAAAAGTTTTCCTAAAGCCAGCGCGGCTCTTTTAAATGAATTCTATGTCCACGATTTACTGTCAGGAGATCACAGCTTAGAAGAATGTATCAACAAAGGAAACGAATGAATAGAACTTCTAAGATCCGGTAGATTTACCTTACGGAAATGGATTTCAAATGAGAAACAAATTCTAGAAGGTCTGAAAACAAATGAAATAGAGATGCAAGAGAAATTGGATTTAGACGAGGAAAATGGATACAAATCACTCGGGGTAATATGGCATCCTTCGAACGATTACTTTACATATAAGGTCAAATCAGAAACATTACAAGAGTCATATACGAAAAGAATGGTACTATCAGAAATTGCAAGACTCTATGACCCACTAGGCTGGTTAGCACCTATTCTTATACTAGCTAAAATTCTACTTCAAACCTTATGGCTACATGGACAAGACTGGGACGAACTCTTATCTGATGCGACGAAAACCGAATGGACTACTCTCCAAATGCAATTGAATGAAATAGAAAAAATAAAAATCCCGAGGTGGGTAGCGTATAAACCAGAAACCAACATAGAAATCCACGGGTTTTGTGATGCTTCACAACGAGCATATGCGTCAGTACTCTATTTGGTGACGCGTTCGCAAGCAGGAACTAGCTCCTATCTCATTATGTCTAAAACTAAGGTTGCTCCAACAAAACCAACTACTATTCCACGTCTGGAATTATGTGGAGCTGTTTTATTAGCACGGGTTTTAAAAGAAGTGAAACGGTCTTTGAAATCAGATAAAATACCTGCATGGTTATGGACTGATTCTGAAATAGTTTTAGCCTGGATCAAAGGACACCCGACACGCTGGAAATCATTTGTTGCAAATCGCACCTCATACATCATCGAATCAACTGGTGGCATATCATGGCGGCACGTTCCTTCCAAAGAAAATCCAGCCGACTTAGCATCAAGGGGAATCAAACCACAAGATCTAGTCAACAATGATTTGTGGTGGCATGGTCCCAACTGGTTGAAGGAGTGTTCTGATGCATGGCCTAAAATAAAGGAAATACAAGTAATCGATTTGGAAAGGAAACCCCAAAAAACAGTTAGCGTTGGATTAGTCGTGAGAACTCTACTTGATGAATTGGTTGAAAAATATTCGTCATTACATAAATTGATTAGGATTACTTCGTATTGCTTTCGCTTTCTTCGAATGAAAACAAAACAAGGAAAAAATGAACCATATTTAACTACAATAGAACTAAAACATTCCTTTGATTTCTGGATAAAATATGCTCAAAGGAAAGAATTTTCACATGAAATGTGCTGCTTACAGACTGGCAAAAGAATTGATAAGAAGAGCAAACTATTAAATTTGAACCCATTTATAGATGGTCATGGCATACTGCGAGTAGGAGGACGCCTACACAACGCAAGGGTACATTTTTATGAAAAACATCCTATAATCATACCAAAGAATGGAAAATTTACTCAGCTATTATTACACCAAACCCATACGGCAACATTACATGGACAAACACAGCTCATGTTGACCACACTTCGAAAAAGATTCTGGGTCATCGACGGAAGAACTGGCATTAAGCACTTCATACATCGATGTATTCGCTGCTTTCGAACCAAATCAAAGGGTTCAACTCAGCTTATGGGGAGCTTGCCAACGGCTAGAGTGAACATTTCTCGACCATTCACCCATACGGGTATCGATTTCTGCGGCCCTTTCGATATAAAAGACAGGCGAGGCAGAGGATGCAAAATATCTAAGGGCTACGTCGCGATATTCATCTGCTTAACCACCAAAGCTATACACATTGAAGTCGTCAGTGACCTTTCAACCCATATTTATTGGAAGGGAAGACGCGGATTCAGCACACATTTTTTCTCGGATTGTGGGACGAATTTTGTAGGAGCAAATGCTGTGATAAAGAAGATAGAAGAAATTAACCGGTACGCTGCGAAAGTCTTCACCAATGATGGAATTTAATGGCACTTCAACCCTCCGGCATCGCCACATTTCGGGGGACTTTGGGAAGCTGGTGTCAAGTCTATCAAATCCCACTTACGCCGCATTGTAGGAAGCACACCCTTAACGTACGAGGAATTGTCCACTGTGCTAATCCGGATTGAAGCTTGTTTAAATTCTCGCCCTTTGTGCCCCTTGACTGATGATCCTTCTGACACCACGGCGTTAACACCAGCCCACTTTCTTATCGGAGATACGATGTTAGCACCACCCGAATTAGACCTACTTGATACGAATATTAATCGGCTGGACAGATGGCAATTAACACAAAAACTAACACAAGACTTTTGGAAAAAGTGGCAAAGGGAATATTTAAACAGACTACAACGAAGACCAAAATGGCTAAACAAAGAAATAAACATCAAAATCGGTGACTTGTGCTTATTAAAAGACGAAAAATTACCATCATATCGATGGGCGTTAGCCAGGATAACTGAAATCCATCCTGGAAAAGACTCATTAGTACGAGTAGTAACAGTACAATCACGCGGAAAATTGTGCAAACGAGCAATATCAAACATTGCACTTTTACCAACCCAAGAAACAACAAATTGAGATTATGTGATAACTCCAAATCCCCACTCCAATATTGTCCTACCCACAAAACCTTGCCAATCGATAATGAATATGAACATTGAATAACATAAAAAAAAAAGTGAACATTGAATAACATAAAAAAAAAAGTGAACATTCAACAATTTATGAACAAAACATTGAACATTACATGCACTCTAGCACTTAATGATGACTTCAGTAGCCAACGAAAATCACCTCCGAACCGCCACATTCAATGGAAGAACAACCGCACAAACCGCAAGATAACGACCTCGGAAAAAGCTAAAAAAAAACTCTCGGTAATATGGTATACCAAATTCTTTATTAATTAACTATCTTTATAGTACATAAATTACTCATGATGTACTGAGACGTTCCACATCTTATCGGGGGGAATATGTTCGGGCCACGCCGGAGTTCCAGACCTACAAAATAAAGGCCTAAAGAATCGGCTCCCAGCGAACCTGCATCCTGCTTCCAACTTGCCGAATAAAAGCATAACATTTCATATGAAAAATGATAATTTGTAAAAATCAAATCGAATTCGACACGTACCATAAAAAATAAGATTGTAGTAATGTAAATAATGAAATTGAAAGTAGAAAATGTATATATTAAGATTGTATTCTATACTACTATTCTCAACCAAGTTCATAGTAACAAAAAAAATTACGTTAGAAGACAATATGATAAAAACAATTTACCGCAATTTTCACTCTCTATCGTGGTATCAAACAGAAAGAATGAATTTTGAACTGGTGGTGCTCCTTAACGTGTAATTTGATAATTTGAACTCGTGTAATAGAAATTATTAAAATCTTGAAGTGTTGTACAAGTGGAATAGACGAAATATATTTCGAGTTTGAAAGCGGAGTGTTTCTTATTGATTAAACATATGTGATATATATATACATATATATATATATATATATATATATATATATATATATATATATATATATATATATATATATATACACACCTATATATATATATATATATATATATATATATATATATATATATATATATATATATATATATATATATATATATATATTGTTAATTATAAACAAGTAGTTTTTCTTATTAAACTTTCTGGCAAAGCAACCTTTGCAAATTCTATTTTATAAGTCATTTGTCATTTTTCATTCTTTTTGCTATGCCAGTTCAAGGAGCCAGACAAGTGTAAGATTATTTCTATAAATTATATTGAATTTAATTTGAATATTTTGTAGTGAAATAAAACAACGTCAACCCGAGCCACGGGAGTTTTATTTCGGAAAACCTAGAACTGACAAATTTTTATTTCAACTTCCGCCTGTGGAATTGAAGACGATTTATCGAGATTCTGCATTGCATCGTGCCGGTTGCAATTTGGTTTGTATTAAAACATTCATATTGTGTTGCGTTAAAGGATCAGCGTATATGGGCTTTGCCATGGGTCCAAAAACGCGTTCATAGAGAAGTCCAACTCGACAGGACGATCTAGCCAAGAAGGAGACGATGCTGCCGCATCGTCAAATGGAAGTGATTTGCAGCTTGCCGCTTTGACAGACGCAGTTAAAAGAATGATGGCGCTATTGATGGTCGAAAAAGAGGCTCGCTTAAGGTTGGAGGAGCGGCTTCTTCATGAGCCGCAACATATTAAAATTGATAATAATCAACATGTGGAAACTGGTGATAGTGTCATCAGTAGTACATTGGACACCAAACCAGGTGCAGCTAACGTTTCTTTGGCTGCGCAGTGTGTGCCGCATGACGCCGTGCATGTCGGTGTTTGTCCACAGGAGGATGTGTGCGGTTTTGTGGCACCAAGTGTGCCGAATTTTGCAGGCAATCGAAAGTTATATGACTTGCCGATATTTCCTGGGAGCGCCGAGGATTGGCCAATATTCGAGGCGTCCCTGCAGCAGTCAACGTCATCGTTTGGCTACACGCAATTGGAGAATATATTTCGTCTCCGGAAAGCATTGGTAGGGGAGGCGAGAGGAACAGTGCAGTGTCTCTTAATCCAGACTGATAGTGTAAAGGAAATTATGGCGACTTTGAAATTTCGGTTTGGTCGGCCCGAACAGCTAGTGCGGTGTCAGATTCGAAAAGTATCTGAAATTCAAAGTATTAAGGAGAACCGCATCGAGCAGTTAGTGCCATTTGCAACTCAGGTCGTGAATTTAGTGGCGTTCTTGAATACGGACAGCACCCGGCAACACTTGTCAAATCCGCAGCTCTTAGATGATTTGGTCCAGAAGCTCCCAATGTCCAAACGTCTGGAATGGGCGCAAGTAGCTATAAACACAAACCCCTTCCCAACGCTGGTGAACTTCAGTGAGTGGCTGAAAGGTGTTGCCACTTATGTTAGTCTAGTGACGAGACCGTCAATAGAGCAAAATTCGCGCAGCGGGCAGCAAGCATTAAATCGAGATTTTTCATTTAAAGATAACAGTCGACGTGATAGAAATATGGGTGCGCTGTTGCACACCAGTAATCGGTGTAGCAGCATCTACGTTAAGTGTTCTTATTGCGACAAGAATACACACAAAATAAATGATTGCCTGGAGTTTTTAAATCTAAATGTGTCTTCTAGATGGGAGAAGACCAAAGAAATGCGCTTGTGTTTTAGTTGCTTGCAGTCAGGTCATCAAGCTGCAAAGTGCATCAGAAAGAAAAAATGTGGAGTCGAAAATTGTATTCGCCTACATCATCAGTTGTTGCACGAAATGAGGGTTTCTAATCTGGAACATGCTGGAACTTACAATCAGCAAAAGCCGGTAAGATCGCCAAGTGGGGTTAGCGCTGAGTCGAATCAGGGCTCTGTTTTGAACTGCCGAAACATATCAATTGAGCCAGAATTGATGTTTCGAGTAGTTCCCGTTAAACTATTTGGACCTTTTGGTGAAGTGGAAACCCTTGCATTGTTGGATGAAGGATCTTCGGTGACCCTCATTGAAGAGAAATTGGCCGACCAGCTGCAACTAGAAGGCAAAAAGGAAGTGCTATCTTTACAGTGGTATGGAGAAAGATGCGAATCAGAGCCATCACGTCGGATAAATCTGCGAATTAGTGGAGTGGAACCGGGGCATACGCTGTACCCAATAAACAACGTACGCACTGTTAAGACGTTGAAGTTGCCATCGCAGCCCGTAGCACTTTCGTCTCTGCGAAGAAAGTATCCTATTCTCAGTGACCTACCTCTAAGAGACGTGGCAAACAAGTCGCCAAAAATTATGATAGGTCTTGAACATGCACATTTGGGTAGTGCTGTTCGAACTATTGAGTGTCCTGCTGGACCGATTGCCGTTTTTACGAAATTGGGTTGGATAGTCCATGGCCCATATTCTAGAGATCGAGATGTTAGTGAATCAACAGTTATGCTGTGTCAACGGAAACATCTCACCACCACGTGGGAAGAAATTCAATTGCTGGAGGATTATTTCGCGATGGAAAATTCTGGAATAGAAAAACCTGAGCATATCCTTGAATCAGACAATCAGAAGCGTGCTCGTCGACTCTTGGCTGAAACTACAAATAGACTTGACGATTGTTTTGAGACAAGTTTGCTGTGGAAGGAGGATAAAATATTATTCCCAGAGAGTCGGCCAATGGCATTAAGTAGACTTGCCATTGTAGAGAAGAAGATGATGCGGAATAAAGCCTTTGGTACATCTTACCAAAACATCATCAATTACTATTTAGCTAAAGGATATGCAAGGAAATTGTCAGTCGAAGAAGAAACGAAGATCGGAGAACGTACGTGGTATCTGCCTCACTTTGGTGTTGTCAACCCCAACAAGCCAAAGAAGATGCGATTAGTTTTCGATGCTGCTGCCACGGTTAATGATGTGTCGCTTAATTCGAATCTGTTGACGGGTCCTGATTTGAACCAACCACTTCTTTCTGTTTTATATAAGTTTCGTATGCGTGCGGTCGGAGTGTGCGCCGATATTCAAGAGATGTTCCATCAGGTGCGGATAATATCAAAGGACCAAGATAGCCAACTGTTTTTGTGGCGAAATGGAGATACATCACGTCCAATCGACACATATGTTATGTGTGTTATGATTTTCGGCGCTGCTTGCTCACCATGTTCAGCGCAGTATGTGAAAAATGTGAATGCCCCTGAAATTGGAAGCAACGATCCGGAAGCAGTTGAAGCCATACAGAAACTTCACTATGTAGATGACTTTGTGGCTAGTTTCACAACTACAGCACAAGCTATAAGAACAACAAAGTCAGTGATAAAGATCCATCGACGTGGAGGATTTAATCTGCGCAATTTCGTTTCAAGCGATCATTTGGTGTTGAGTTCTATTGCAGACCCTTCCAAAAGTACAGATAAAGAAATTGATATGAGGTTTGCTGATAAAAGAGAGCCTGACAGAGTGCTCGGAATGCGTTGGGACACGACAAGTGATTGTTTCACATTTAGGTTAACATTTGCTCGAGTTAATCCAGATATATTATCTCGAGCAAGACGTCCTACAAAGCGTGAAGCACTCAGTGTAGCTATGCCAGTCTTTGATCCTTTCGGAATTATAGCTAACTTTATGATTTATGCGAAAGTGCAAATGCAGGATTTATGGAAAATTAGTCTTGAATGGGACTGTGGGAACACCAAATACACAGCATAAATACACATCCACAATCCACAAACACCTTACACTTAAACAAACATCAAAATTTTATAAATTCAAAGTAGGCTAAGAAAGTTTTCTTTTTTAATGTATTTAGAATGTAAGTTTAGTAAGTATTCTCCTTTTATATTGAAAGCATTAAATAATATTTTATATTCACATATAATATTTTATATTCACATACCTCGTTATTTATTTTTTATTAGGAAGAAATATACTCTTCCTGTAATTGGTGACCCCGAAAAGGCACGTACGCCTTATATCTTACTGGAGCAGACAAGTGGAGTAGTGGAGTAGCCTAACCGAAGCCGCCCGATCAGAGCAGCGCACCCGACAAATGGGCAACCGTCACCTTGCCTACATGCTGCAGCGCACTCGATTAAGGACAACCGTCGCCTTGCCTACATGCTGCAGCGCACCCAATAAAGGACAACCGTCGCGTCGCCTACATGCTGCAGCGAGGTCTGATATCATAGTCATCAACATCGGCGCTTCAGGGGCTACGCTGCTCAACATGTGGAACATCTCCCCGTTCTCATACGGGCTGTTAGTCGAACAAGTTTACGACTCCGGCTCAATCTTCTCACCAGAAATCCTTGACATCAAGCCAGATGATCTACGCGTCTTATTCCAAAATAGCGTAGCAAACTTGGCTACTGTGTGCTTGCAAATTGGATACCCAGCTATCATTTTGGCTCCACACAGCATCGCCAACGGTTTCAAGAACTTGCTGGCCACCGCCACCAGATCCACCTTTACATGCATGGCGCCATAATCAATACTTAAGGAGGCAGGTAAGCATGCTGCCCGATCGCGGAAATTTCAAGGAAATGGCTGCCTCAAAGTAAATTTATCAAATTGTCAAAATTAGATAGAATAAAAAACAAAATTATTGATTGAAAAGAAAGAATTAAAACACACATGGGGAACAGCCCCAACACATTATTTTATTTGGAAAAACACTCACATCACACATCCGCCATCGGTGACGGTAGCCATCAGCCCCGAGACCTGGCCATCGACCATCTCGGCAGCGCTGCTGGCGACTGCCTCAGCCCCGAGAGCTGGCCAACGTCCATCTCGGCCCGCGCTAAATACGGGTTCCGGGAGCTGGCCATCGACCATCTCGGTCCCGTACAGGCAGCCGCCAAGGCCACTTCAACAAACCGCAACCGATGGCGGTAGCCACTAGCCCCGAGATCTGGCCATCGACCGTCTCGGCGGCGCTACTGGCAACTGCCTAAGCCCCGAGAGCTGGCCATCGTCCATCTCGGCACGCGCTGAATACGGGTCCCGAGAGCTGGCCATCGTCCATCTTGGTCCCGTACAGGCAGTCGCCAAGGCTAACAAACCACGCTACTCCACCTCCTCGACCTCAGCGTCATCCTGACACTTGGGGGGGAGTAGTGTGGGAACACCAAATACACAACATAAATACACATCCACAATCCACAAACACCTTACACTTAAACAAACATCAAAATTTTATAAATTCAAAGTAGGCTAAGAAAGTTTTCTTTTTTAATGTATTTAGAATGTAAGTTTAGTAAGTATTCTCCTTTTATTTAGAATACATCAAATAAATATTTTTTATATATAAAACAAATATTTTATTTATTCTATAGGAAGAGGTGTTCTTTTCCTATAGGACGAACAGCTTCCAGATGAACAATATTCAAGGTGGTTGAGCTGGATGGAAGAGCTGAAGCGATGTGCAGACACCACCGTGCCACGTTGCTACTCGCATTTTTTAGTTTCATCTGATGATGTGCAGTTGCATATATTCGCGGACGCCAGCGAGACAGCCTTCGCTGCAGTTTCGTATTGGAGAATTAAAAAACCTGATGGCGAATATGATTTGGCATTCATAATCGGGAAAACGAAGTGCGCCCCTCGAAAATTGTTATCGTTACCACGAATGGAGCTGCAAGCAGCAGTTTTGGCAGCTCGCATATTTGCCAGTATTACGTCAATGCATGAATCGCCAATCGACAGCGTGACTTTTTGGACAGATTCCAAAACGGTTGTCCAATGGATTAGATCTGACCACCGTCGTTATAAACCGTTTGTTGCGCAGAGAGTATCGGAAATATTAGAAACAACTAATATGATAGACTGGAAGTGGATACCGACTGAACTGAACGTTGCAGATGATGCAACTCGAACCAAATATCCCCCTAAAATTGAAGTTAACGGACGTTGGATATATGGACCAGCATATTTGCGATTACCTGAAATCTCAAATTTTGAATGGCAAATGGATTTGAGTTGTGGATGTGAAGTGGAATTGCGACCGAAATGCGTTTTTACAATGAGTCAAGAAAAGCCAATTGTAAATTTCAACAGATTTTCAGATTACCGTAGACTCAGACGTACGGTCGCATGGGTATTTCGATTTGTGACTGTGATTAAGTCAGTGCGTTCTTTTACTAAAGCTTTTACTGGAGAATTCACCGTGAGCGAGCTGTCGAAGGCAGATATCTGTATATGCCAAATGTTGCAAAAAGAGGTATTCAAAAGAGAAATAGCGGCTCTGCGAATCAACAAACCAATTGACAAGACAAGCTCTATATATAAATTGAGCCCAAAACTCGATGATTCAGGCATCATAAGGATGTTTGGTCGTACCGAAGCAGCCGTATGTATTCTAGTCGAAATGAGACGCCCCATTATAATGCCGAAGGATCATAACCTTACACAGCTGATAGTGCACTACTATCATATTTTGTTGAAGCATCAAAATCTGGATACTGTCATCTGTAGTGTCCGCGAGAAATATTGGATTCCGCACTTACGTGCTCTTGTTCGGCGAGTGCAATCTTCCTGTCAGTTTTGCCGCCTCCGTTTTGCCAAGGCTTTTGCCCCAAAGATGGGCTTAAATGTTCCAAGATGCTCAAATGTTCCAAGATGTCAGTGGAGACGAGGAAGAATAGCCGAAATTTTTCCTGGTC
>CANBKX010000514.1:0-25000 GCA_947369275.1 Nemotelus nigrinus
TTTTTGTTTAAAAAAAGTACTAGGAATGAAAACTTATTATGTTTTTATTTGCTTATGTTAAAAAAATGGAAATTTTGAGTTTTCTGTGGGCGCTGAGTGCCTAAAAGTAGGCAAGGATTTTTTTTCCAAATTTCGATTTATCATAGCTTCTAAGAAAAACAATGGATCATCGTAAAAATTTTAGAGCGTACTGATGTACAATAGAATTTAACACACATGGGCTTTCAAGACTGTGCGGGCAACTCTGTAGCTACAGCAGGCTCCTGAACAAAAATGCTTCAAATCATCGACCTTCCTGAAAATTTTTTGATTTTTGAAAATTAATTCAAACTACTGATACATTTTGACTTTTGTCCACCAATTCAAAGCAAATATTTTCAAAATCCCGCCGTAAACAAGAACGATAGCCCATGATCAAATTACTTCTATTTTCAGCACTCAAAACTTCTGTTCACGAGAGCTGACGATCGGATAATGTGATCAATATGAAATTTACAGGACATTTTGGAATTAGCTAGGAACAGGTCTGATAGAAGTGATTTTGAAATACGGGCAACACTGTGGCAGTGGTGCCATTTTGAAAAACCGCTGACAAAAAAAACTGGTTTTTGGCCTCTAGCTGCCAATTTAGCCACCAGATTTTAACAAAATTCACGCAGTAGGTGAACCTTACTTTAAGATAGATTTCATAAAAATTTGGTTGAAAAATTATTATAGAGACGCCATCTACGGCAATTTTTGTCTCCTAAATATTGTAAATTTGCTCAGGAAAATAAAGGTTTTTTCCCCATACCTTCCGATGCAGTTACGAAATCAAAACGAAATTCATGTGCTAAGCATATCTTGTTGCGTTTCTAATTCTGTAGGAATTTCATTGAAAACTCTTGAAAGAGTTGTCGGATATGATAAGTTTCGTAATTTATTGACATTTCTTTATTGAGCGATTTTGTCATAAAATGACAATTAAGAACAAATATTTACGTTTCAAAAATTTAAAAAGTTTGGACCATGGTAAGCCTAAAATTAAATTCACTCCTATAACTTACAGCGCACCCGTTCAATCAAAACGAAATTCATAGGGTGAGTTAAACACAACGTGAAACAGCCATGGTGCTAGCACATGATTGCAAGCACCGGACAGTTACGTTAATATTGCACCAACAGATGTTTCCATTTTCCATTAATAGCAAAGCATTAGAAATTCTTATATTTGCTGTTCAATAAAACAGTCAGCTCTTGATCGGACATGTTTTATAAGCTCTATATCCCACTAGCCGCAAAATTTTCCCCTCCTATCGATTTAGAATCAATCTTTATTAGTATACCTTTGACGTTTACTTCTTTTGTGTTGTCCTTTTGAGCTTTAAGCTCTGGGTGCAACCTGCAGGATTACTTTGGATTTTACTGGGTCTGGTAGTTCTACGCCATTCACCAATCCGAGTTGTTAAAAGGGCCCCTGCCTCTCTTTGTGTTAGAAGCTACGCTACCGTTTGACCTGGAGCTGTCTCGCATAGGACAAATTTTTTCGGGTCTGGTTCGAACTGATGTTTAGAATACGTGTGGTTGGCGTGTTGCCACTATCGCGTCCCGTCCGTTCCACCGGTACTTTCAAGGATTGTCATATGTTGTGCAACTGCGACTTTTGCTTTTTGCTCCCTTGCCTCTTTTAGTGAGTTCGAGAGGGCAGACAGACCTCCGATTGGGCGTCTCTCAACAGGAAACGACCAAACTTAAACGTAAATTTCAATTCTTTTAACGTAACTTGTTTTATTGGTTCATTTGATTCAATTCAGCCAGCCAGCCAGCGGACCGAACAGGAGAAGTTCTGATCGGGCCTAGCCCAATAATAAGGCAACCATAGTGTTTTCAATTGTCAAACATCAATATTTCTTTTTGTATGGCTATATTTTTGATCTAATTTCTAATGTTCACTACTTGAATAATTTTCGAAAGTCATTTTATCTATTTGTCAATCATTTGATATTTACTAACATGCACCACAGCAATATAAGCGGATTGGTATATATCTGAATTACCAAGTTCAACCGCTATTTTCATTAGACAGACTGTCATTTCCATTTTTCTCTCCAATTTTTGATCAGGATTTGCTTCATGGTTCTTTCCATTATGTACCCAAACAGGCAATACGACCAATTTGCGGGCAGCTTCTCATATTACTTAGCAGCAACACTCACTGTCTGGGGCTCAGAAGTCATCAACAGCTGAGGTGTTTCATTTTCTGGAGGCGACGATTTATTGCCCCTCGAATCCTTTATATATAGAGTAGAAGCTGTGACGCGGCAGACCCTTGGAGAAGATTTTCTTCTTCTCTTTCAGCACGTTCATCTTCTACTTATTGGACCTGCGGTTGATTGGTTCTGGAGGTACCACCAGATCAGCGAAGGTGTCAACTGGCATCACCTACGCGATGCTCTGAGGGAGCTTTTCGGAGATTGTTTCAGCGTTTTCGAACTCGAGGAAAAAATTAGAAATTGCTTTCAGGAGCCTGGTGAGTCATAGGACGCCTTCTACTTCAAGGTGCTTCGGCTAGTTGACCGCATGGTCCGACCAATGGATGATATAAAACCGGCAAGAATCTTTCGCCGCAACCTGTTCTTCAATGTGCAGCATCGTATACTCTTCCTGGACCTTCCATTGGTTCAGCTGTTGTGGCAAGCCGTAATTCGAGAGGAGCATAATGAGTGAGAGAAACACAAGCGTGGATACCACCGCCAGAAAGGAGGAGCCAGATGGTCAAGGCTCCCGTCCCAAACGCTCGAAAACCTAAGCCCTCCATTCTTCGACTCCGTTTCTTCTGGAAGAAGGTTCTACGCGGACGGCGTTCCAATCAGCGTAAATCTGCTTTGAAGTGACTGCAGATTACGCTCCAGAAGAGCACAATTTCCCTTAATCCTTCAAATGCACCTCCTTACACATTACATTATAGGTTCCACAGCTTCAGCCTACTCCCAGTGATGGTCCCTGATCTGTGGAATAGGTTTCAAAAGGTGGCAAACACCTTTTGGACCATCGAGGAGCACCTGAGGAGGTTGCAGCATCAAATAAAGCCCCAAGGTAGCCTATATCACTAGCTCACGCACCTTAATACTCCTCTTACTCCTTCCCTATTCTTTCGTTCACTATTTTTGTAGTTGTTCACTTGTTCACATTCTACCATTTTCTTCTTCGCCAAAGTTCACCGAGCTCACGAATCTTCTCTTCTTCATAAACCTGATGATTTCTGTTCACCAAGTTCACGTTTGCTTTGTAAAGGAATTGGATAGTAGAGGCAAGATCACTAGTTCACGTCATTGTCCATCCATTCACCACATCCATCCTTCAGCTCTTTCCACGCACTGGCACTTGTGGAAAAACCTGTGTTATAGCAATCCGAAATTTCAATCGAAATCTCTGGGCGCTAAATTTTCGATGGCGCTGTGAATACCATCCAAAACCAGAAGTGCCGTAAGGTTTTATTTTTCGACCCGAAAAACTAGCGGTACTCTAGGCAGCCAGTGGAGGGTCGTGGCCAAAAGCGGTTGCCCGTGTCATCGTGGCTTGTGCCAATTTTGCTGTCACCGACCGATTCCCATCCTCATAATTAACTTTCGACTTTCTCCATTAGAACCCAAACTTGTGTGCTATTATTCGAAGCATACGTGCCATAAGGCTCTGATAAACAAATTCATCTCGGTGTGCGTAGTTCCTCACAGTACCTTGCGGTGTTTTAACCGGTCTAGTTACGAGCGCGTTTCAAGTTGCATTATCAACAAGCGCATTGAAGTATATTAGTCTAAAACTTCTCACAGCTTTATGATAGTATGTTATAACGTCACCATTAAATAGTCCAGCGTATTTAAAACGTACTAGTACAGATAAACTGGGAGAAGCCTTCCTCAAATATATCTCAATGGAAAAGAATGGAGTGTTCTATACCAGTGATGGTTGTGTACACAAATTAATAATTAAATATCGTGACCCTCATCACAGCCAAGGTGGAGTCCCGTCAATTTTGCTTGCGTTTCGTGGCTTGTGAAATCCGGGCTCTGGGTAGTCTTGCTGAAAACCCTTCGGAATTGTGATAAGCTTCTTGCCCGTTTTATACAATCTTCTCGGTATAACTTATCAAAGCAATGCGCCAGATCGCCACTTGAAGGACTTCTTTTAAGTTTATTTATCCCTGTTTGATGGTCCGCCATCACAATTACCTGCCTGGCAGGCCCTCTTCTGATTTTTGGTTCAGTTGAGTTGAATCTAGGCAAGCCTCTCATTCACACGATATGAATACGGTTACAAATGGTATTGATCTTATAATGATAATAAACAACAAATATTAGGATTTGGAAAATCTGAAAACCTTGGCGACTGGTAAACCCTAAATTCCTTTGTACCCTTTGACTTCCAACGCAGTTATCGGGTCGAAACAAAATTCACAAAGAAGGTTGACTTCGACGTGAGGCAGATGTGTTATATTTTTGGTTTTGATGCTGGCAAAGGCCTGCCAGCACAAGGCGGTTTTGCTATTTTTGTTTCAACTAATGCTAACACTAAGTATTCATATCGCCAATGTTTACAATGGAAGTAAGTAACCAGTGATTAAATTATCAAAGTTCTTGATATTTATCGGATGGCAACCTCAAACACTTTTGTTTCTCTGTAATTTTGGATAAGATAGCTTGATTTTTACAAGAATCATTTGTGGTCAACTTTTAGTTGCAGTGCCGGTAAAGTGTTATCCAAGTTTTGTAAGATTAGCAACCAATAATAAATATAAGAAACAAATGTTGGACTTTCCTTAATTTTGAAATTCATGCAAGTGGCAACCCTGAAATCCTTTCCACCCTATTAGTTTAGACGCATTGGTGAACCTCTGATTTGCTGAAGAAGGATTTCTGGCCCGCTGGTGTTTTGTATTATTTCATAAAAACAACCTCTGGAAATTTTCATCGGAAACCGTTGACAAAAAATCGTACTTAGAACGTAAGGTTAACCTTAAAGTTTACTACCAAAACGTTCGGGAGTTGAGGACCAAAACCAATGAGCTTAAAATTTCCCCAACTATCGGGGCTGACGACATACTATGCTTAACCGAAACCTGGCTGACAGGGGATATATTCAATAATGATATTTTACCTCTTTTTACTGTCTTCCGCAAAGATCCTGATCGCTCAGCCAGTGGTTTATCTGACGGCTGCGGTGTTTTAGTTGCTGCTCGCAATACACTTAGCGTGTCCTCCTGTACCGATTCCATGCCTTTTCCGCCTGTTGAATGTATCCTTGTTCGTATATCCGTTACTCCATCTATTGCGTTACTTGTATCCTCGATTTATATCCCATGTAACAGTCCTATTGTAGTTTATGAACGTTTTTTCACGGAAATTTCCTCCTTTCTTAACACTTGCTACCTCTCTTCTTTCGTTCTTTTATGTGGTGATTTTAATATTCCCAGCTTAGTCTGGGATACAACCTTCACTGAAATTTTATTGATGAGCAATATTTCTTTAGCTACATCTTCCTTTTTCTCTCTTTGCTTTTTTTCACACTTGAATAATGTGCCCAATGTTAATAACAGAATACTTGATTTTGTTCTTACTAACTCTCTTCTGTCGTCTGTTCGTTTATGTGCTGCTCTGTCACCTTATGTCAGTCCTGATCCTCACCATCCACCTCTTGCTATAGAGCTTTCCTTCACCTCATTCCCTAAAAATAAAAATACCTCTGCGCTGCGTTATAACTTTGCTTAAGCTAACTTCACTTCCATGTCCAATGTTATTAATGCTGTTAACTGGTTTGCTTTTTTCAGAGGTCTAAGTGTTGATGATGGCCTTCATGCGTTCTATGATTTCTTGTCTAATATTGTTTTCTGTCACACTCCCACTTTTCGTGTTCGCAGAATTATTGATCCGCCTTGGTTAACTGTTGACGTGATGCGTGCTCTTAAAACCAAAAGCGAGGTGCGTCGCAGATTTCGAAGCTCTGGCTTAACGGTTGACTTAAACGGCCCACAGACGAGAGATCTTGTCGACAACTAGATCTGCAATATGCGATATCTGCAACGAAAATCTCTGTCTGTGGGCTAGTCTCAGGTTGCATTTTTAGTCTCTGCAACGGTTGCAGTAAATATCAAAATTTTTTGATATTTGGTGGGCGGAGCTACTGGTCGACGAACACGTTGCTGTGTCTGTGGTGATTTTGAGACTAGAATGGAGATCTCATTTGAATTTAGTGTAACGTAATGGTAACATAATTCGAAATCATTGGTTTAACGGACTGAGTTGCATATGAATATGCTCAACAAGAGTCAGTTAGCAAACCTCATGGTCTCGTTAATGCTTTATATATTTCAGGAAATATTTATGAACGAAAAGAATAGATGTGAAACAAAAATGTGTGGTCAATTTCATTATCCTTTGGAGTTAGTGATCTGCGATTGAATCTCTGCTAATAGAATATTTTTAATGAAGTGGATAAAGCCTTTAATTTCGGTATATAATGATAAATTTACTTCAGAAGATATTGCATGAATTAATGATGCAATTGAAGAAAATTTAAAATTAAGGAAAGAAGACAGATTCTTGAGAAACCTTGTACCATTTTAGGGCTTGCAGGACCTGATACTCCAGCTGGGGCAATATCTATGTGGCATAATAATGGTTCTCATGCTGCAATATTTGATAATAAAGAAGATTTGCTGGATTTTGCCAGCAAGAGTATTTGGTTTTGCGATGGCTAGCTTGCTAAAAGATACTGTTGCTCTTGGACCAGTATTGATTTATTTATTTCATAGGATTAGTATATCTCTTGATGGCACTTCATCTATTATCGTTCTTAATGAGGCATGGGCATTAATAGATAATCCAATTTTTGTGCTCCATTTCGATTTATCAAAGTAGCTTGATTAGCTTTGTTTATCTGTTTTAACGCTCCACTAAACGGATATCTTATTGTTCAACGCTATCAATTTCACTTTGCAAAGCACCAAATCAGTAAATACACCCCTAATACGCACAAGTACTGCCTGCGCATGATGACCGCCAGTTAAAAATCAATTAAAAAATATTTAGAGGGCTACATGTGCCTGAACCAGAATACCCGTACATACCTGTTCGAAATAACTTTACGTGAAACATATTAAGGCACAAATGCTGCCAGCTCATGATACATACAATTTTATAATTTTCTTCGAAAATCAGTAAATACACTCCTAATACGAACAATCACTGCCTGGTTATGATGACCGCCAATTAAAATTTATTGAGAGGCATCTGTGACTAGGCTACAGATGCCTGAAGCAGAAAGTACAAATACCTCATATACCCGTGTATACCTGTTCGAAATTACATTATCCAAAACATCATTTGCTAACAATGCTTACAATTTATGCCCTCCATTTTTTTACAACGAAAATGACCTGAAAACACCAATTCCAAAGCGTGTGTTGCCTCAACGAAAACAACGTTCGAATGAGATTGCAATTCAAGTCTCTGTGTCTGTGGCAAATCAATTGAGATCCGGTAGACGACCAGATCTCCGTGTCTGTGGGCCGTTTTACTGAGATACAGAAATTTACGCTCGTATGCTAAAAAGGTTATAGATGCGATGAGTGCTTATCATGCCCACATTGAAGCCTCTATATCATCTTGTCAACAGAAACCCTTCTGGTCCTATATCCGTTCCCTTAAAAAGTCTCCCTCTATCCCTTCTCTGATGCACCTTAATGATTTGTCTGCTTCCTCGCCTAAAGAAATATGTGAGCTGTTTGCTCTTTTCTTTTCTTCTGCTACCTCTCAACCTGATCCATCTTTCTCTGCTAATATTCCCTCTCCAGGTGTTAATAATTGTTGTTTGTTTTTAACGAACCTGTTGGAGGTCGAAGGTTTGCTTGCTAATCTAGATAGTATTACCAGCAGCGGACCCGACGGCTTACCTAACATATTTGCAAAGTCATTGTCATCATCCTTGTGTGTTCCTTTATCTGTCCTCTTTAACCTTAGTATTGCTACCTGTACGTTTCCTTCCTCCTGGAAGTCAGCAAATATTTATCCCATCCTTAAAGCCGGAAATTCATCCTGCGTCTCCAATTATCGTTCCATATCCCTTCGATCTTGCTTCAGTAAGCTTCTCCAAAAAGTTGTTTACAACAGGGTTTACCCTCTAATTGAACCTCTTCTCGCTTCTGAGCAACATGGTTTCGTCAAAGGTAGGTCAACAGTTTCCAATCTTCTTTCGTTCATCAATACTGTTGCCTCCGCTATCGACCAGCAAAAGCAAGTAGATGTATTATATACAGACTTTGCCAAGGCTTTTGACTCTGTGAACCACGAAATCCTCCTTTGAAAGCTTGATGGTTTCAATATTTCAGGTCAGCTCCGTTGCTGGTTTTCCTCATACCTTCGTGATCGTGCTTGTTTGGTATCGTTTCACACTTGTTCTTCTTCCCCCTTTTATCCTACTTGTGGTGTCCCACAAGGGTCAATTCTTGGTCCTCTCCTTGTCATCCTGTTTATTAATGATCTTCCTTCTCTCTTCAACTCCGCGTGTCTCTTGTACGCTAATGATCTGAAAATTTTCAGGGTGGTTGAGTCATTGAATGACTGCTCGCAGCTGCAGGATGACCTGTCTGCTCTGGGTATCTGGTGCTCTGTCAACTGTATTTCCTTTAACGTTGCTAAATGTTTCCAGATGTCCTTCACATGTAAATTATCCCATATCACGTTTTCCTATTCTATCCTTAGCTCTTCCCTCCATCCAATTGATAATTTCATGGACCTTGGTGTTGTGTTTGACACTAAATTAAAATTTGATGTCCACATTTTGCGTGTCACATCCAAGGCCTCGCGCTTGTGCGGCTTCATTCTAAGAGCGTCCAGACCTTTTACTGATATTTTCTCGTGTGTACGCCTGTAGATCTCCTTCATGCGTTGTGTCCTCGAATATTGCTGTCAAATTTGGTGTCCTCATTATCGTTTCTTAATTGATGCTGTTGAGTCTGTTAAACGTAAATTTACTCGCTCACTATTCCTCAAGTTCCGTATTCCCTACTGTGAGTATAGTATGCGTCTTTCCATCCTTGAAATTCCTACCTTAATTTCACGCAGAGTGTATTTCGACGAATGTCTCCTATATAAAATGATCACTGGTTATATTAATTATGTCCCCAGAGCGCAGTTTTCTGTTCGTGACCCCGTACATTCTACCAGGTCTTCATTCATCCTCAACGGACCATTTGCTTGTACTCATAAATATTTTTACTCTCCTCTGTTAGTAGTTTAGTCTTGCCTAGGCTACATAATTCTTTGAATATTGGTCCTCTTCCGCCTTTGTTACGCAGTTTTAAAAATAGGTTAAGAGAATGCGTTTTATCATATGAAATAAAGTAACTCTTTGAATTTTTAATGTCATATCTGTGTTGAACTATGATTAAATTTCACTGCCTCATTATACTTTGTTTAGTTTTAATTCATAGTCTCTTTTCTTTTTATATATAAGTTTTTTCTTTGTCTAATCTTTAATTGGATTTGTATCTGTTGATTTAGACAATAAATTAATAAATAAAAGCTTTACAGTGCCACTTGTGGTAAAATATGCATTAGAAATCTGCGCTGTAGGTAAGGTTAGTGAAGAGGGCTGCCGGGAACGCGGCCAGCATTAGGCCACCAGTTTTGGCCCATTTGCCACCCTCATAGCAAATCACACGCACTCACACTTACAGCCATGGCACTGGCGGGATTCGAAAACGCAGGCCCCGTCGCACGCCACTTTTCGGCTTGACGCCTTAGCGAGCAGAGCTGCCGGATCCCTACAGTCTGCACTATAAATCGAACATGAGTGTTTCTAACGGTTCTGGTGCGCTAGAGATTTTTACTAATGTTCGAAGAACATTAGTATTAAAATCGATTCGGCCAAAAATTCATATTTCCATATATATATATATATATATATATATATATATATATATATATATATATATATATATATATATATATATATATATATATATATATATATATATATATATATATATATATATATATATATATATATATATATATATATATATATATATATATATATATATATATATATATATATATATATATATATATATATATATATATATATATATATATATATATATATATATATATATATATATATATATATATATATATATATATATATATATATATATATATATATATATATATATATATATATATATATATATATATATATATATATATATATATATCATCAAAAAATTTCAGTGAGATAATCTCGGGAACGCGCCATCCGATTGAGCTGAAACTTTCAGGACACATTGGTGTATATGCAGAATAGGTCCAGGTCTCACTAAATGTCAGTTATTGTTAACCTTTTGGCGCGGGCGGCCATTTAAGTGATATTTTTAATATACCTATTATTTCGTACACAAATAATTTTCGCAAAAATAAAGTTGACGAAATAAATTTGAAACGTGTTTTACATGTGAATCGGATAATGTTTTGGAATTTTTTAACCCCATGTGTGCGCTGGGTGCCTAAAAAGAGAACGGGAAAATTTGAAAATTTTTACATTGCGATAACTTTTGACGAAGCTATTCAATCATTATGAAATTTTCAGGACATATTTGCATTACTTAGTTGTAGATTTGTGTAGCTTTTAATCAGCGTGCTGGCAACCCTGTAGCTAGGGCAGGCGTTGAAAGTGAAAACTTCCAAATCATCGTTTCTCTTGAAAAAATGCCGCTCATTCAAAAAACAAGCCACTCATATGTAAATCTTGTGCTTTTTTTATATAGACAATAAATAAAATGTGATATGGTATAACGGGCACGCCTGGTAACCCTTGCTCAATTTACCTATATTTTTAGCATCAAAAACTTCTGTTCACGGAAACTCACGATCCGATGAGCAGAATCCATTGAAATTTGCAGGATGTATTGGCCTTAAATAGGACCAGGTCTGATAGAAGTGATTTTGAAATGCAGGTGATTCTGTGCCAGTGGTGCCATCTTGAAAAATCTTTAAAAAAGATAACTGCTTTTAGCCCTATAAATTCTTACTGAATCGTTCGATTTTGACGAAATTCACACAGTAGTTGGACCTTACCTTAAACCACATTTGATAGAAATTTGGTTGAAAAATTCGGTTCGAGCTGCCAGCTATGATAATTTTGGTGTCTTAAATTTGAAAAAATAAAAATTGGAAGTGAAAACATTCAAACCATCGAATATTCAAAAAAAGTCCGTTTCTTACAATAAAACCAATCTGTATACAAATCTTATGTTTTATCTACACGTTCAAAGTAAAACTTTGAAAATTTAATGTCGGACAAGAACGGTAACCCTCTCCCAGTTAACCTATATTTTTAGCATCAAAAACTTCTGTTCACGGGAACTCACGAACCAATAATCACATACAGCTGAAATTTACAGAATGCATTGGACTTAACTAGCACCAGATCTGATAGAAGCCATTTTGAATTGTGGGCAACTCTGTGCCAGTGGTGCCATCTTGAAAAAATACAAAGAAAAAAAACTTGCTTTTTGCCCTATGAAATGTGAATTCGTTACCAGATTTTCAAGAAATTGACACAGTAGCTGAACCTTACTCTAAACTCTGTTTAGTGGATATTTGGTTGAAAAGTTAGATTGGTGCTGCCAGCTATGGTAATTTTTGTGTCTTTGGTTTTGAAAATTCGCTCAGGAAAATAAAACTTTTTGCCCTATAACTTCCAGTGCAGTCATGGAATCAATACTCATTTCATACAATTAATGAAACCTGTCATAAACATTATTCAGGCCAAATTTGGTTGAAAAGCCATGATAGGGCTGCCAGCTATTGTTGGTTTTGTGTTTAATTGCAATATCTTTATTAAGGGGTTAGTCCACTGTTAAACTGCTCCAAATGAACTTTTTTTTTAAACAGCTACCAACAAAAAACTATTCACGATATCGATTTGAAATTTTACATACATCTTTATTGAAGCTAAGAGTTAACATTTTTATTAGAAAAAATAATTAGAAAACAAAATGGTGGCCGCCCCAATGGATCGCCGCAGCACCGCCGAAAAAAAAAGCAAATTGCGCCTCGTAAATTCCTGGACAAAATAAGCGTCTGTGAACAAATAACCAAAAAGATTTCATTAGTTTTTAGTATAAAGGACTGCACGGGCCTAAATTTAGAACAAAAAATTTTTTTTTTACGATCTGGGAAACATTTTTTCGATTAAAAAAATTTTTTTTATTAATTTTTTTTATTCAAAAGTATACCACATTTTTTTTAATCGCTTTAGGGCTCTAAATTTAGGCCCGTGCAGTCCCTTATACTCAAAACTAATGAAATATTTTTGATAACTTGTTCACTGATGATTATTTTGTCCAGGAATTTACGAGGCGCAATTTGCTTTTTTTTCCGGTGGTGCTGCGGCGATCCATTGGGGCGGCCGCCATTTTGTTTTCTAATAATTTTTTCTAATGAAAATGTTAACTCTCAACTTCAATAAAGATGCATGTAAAATTTCAAATCGATATCTTGAATAGTTTTTTGTTGGTAGCTGTTTAAAAAAAAAGTTCATTTGGAGCAGTTTAACAGTGGACTAACCCCTTAAGCGGTTTTATCGTAGAATTTTCAAATGGTAATGATATTGTAGTGACAATAAATAGCAAATATTAAGCTTTAGATTATTTGAAAAACTCGCTGCAGGTAACCTAAAATTCTTTATGCTCCTGTAACTTCGAATGTAATATAACAACGTGAAGCAGATGTGATATATTCTTGTCTTTGATACTGGCAAAAGGTTGCAAGCACGAGTCGGTTGTGCTGCTTTTGTATCAATAAATGCTTACAGTTAGTATTCATACCGGAAACAGTTACAATGAAAATAAATAACCAATGTTTCAATTCCCAAAGTTCTGCAAATTTTTCGGATCGCAGACCAACTTCAGTTACAGTGCTGCAGGCACTGAGCATTTTCTTCATTGATGTTATATGAGATGCTGCTTTCAAAATTATGTGAAATAAGCAACTGATAACGAATATAATTAACCCGTGTTTTGCTCTCATAAACGTTGAAATTCATGCCAGTGGTAATATCTGAAACCTTCCACCATATGAGCTATAATGCATTCTTGAGACCAAAGTAAAACGTGGCATTTGAAACAGTTTGGCCGTTATAAGCAGCACATGTGGTGGAATATGCACTCAAAACCTGCACGATTCTTCTACTGTTCTTCGAACATTAGTGTTTCTAGCGGTTCAGGTGCGCTAGAGTTTTTTTTCTTTTGTCTTGTTAATGGTCAGTCACTAAACTGTTGGCAGGCTTTCGACTGGATTTTGCTACAGTTGAGATGCCCTCTCATCCTTCAAATTATTAAACCGTTACGCAATATTCGTTCAACGCTGTAACACAGCTGGGAGAGCGCACGAGTTTTTTAGAATGAAGTAATTTATAATAAATTGAAATTGTTTTTGCGGGATGATTAAAATTGAAAAAAAAAATTTTTTATTTGCATAGAAAATTTTATTTTACAAAGTGGTTTCGAAAGTATGCACCAATTCTCATCAGACACCAGCAAACAGTGCATACTTTACTGATGTGAACACTTGCAGTTGGAAATTATTAATTTTTATTTCTGCTAGTTGTGACAAATTTTAATATCTCCGACTTATATCCATATATAAGTCGGTCATTTACTCATAAAGGTTTTTGATTTATGATCATTGTTTATAATACTTATAATTAATTGAAAAACTTATAATTAATTGGAAACTTATAACTAATTGAAAAAAAAAAAAAATTTATAACACTTATAATTAACTATAATATGTATATCAATGAATTAAGAAAATACCAATACATTCACTAAGCGCATTGTACCAAATGGGCGGATTACAATGTGTTCCAGTATTTTTACTAATTTCCGAAGAAAATTAGTATTAAACTCGTTTCGCCGAAAATTAATATTTCTTTATATATATATATATATATATATATATATATATATATATATATATATATATATATATATATATATATATATATATATATATATATATATATATATATATATATATATATATATATATATATATATATATATATATATATATATATATATATATATATATATATATATATATATATATATATATATATATATATATATATATATATATATATATATATATATATATATATATATATATATATATATATATATATATATATATATATACAGTGCCGAGAAAAAGTGATGCAAAAGCTCATATTTAAGAAATTCTTTGGGTTAACTTTTTCATATTTTTAAAGGTAGTGAATAAAAAGTCCGTTGCTTTTTTTCTTGCTATTAATATATCTCCAAACAGTGATTAAATATTAAAACATATAAAAAAAATAACTTTTCTATAAGAAAAAAATTAAAAAGTAAATCAATTCATTTTTGGCTACCGAGAAAAAGTGATGCAAAAATTAAACCTCGATCATATTCTACCAACTGTATTGGGTAACTGATAGCAATCAATGGTTTTTAATATTTGGTAGGATTTCCTTTTCGATCTTTGACAGCTTGAACCCTTCGTGGCATAGATGAAACCAACATAGCGCAGTATTCTTGAGTGATCTTGCCCCACTCTTCTTTTATTATTTCCTTAACCGCGGATTTGCTGCGGTTGTTATGTGTTGCAAGTCGACGCGACAGTTCTTCCCAAACATGCTCAATTGGATTGAGATCAGGTGATTGTGGGGGCCATTTCAAGTAATTTGGAATATTATAAAGTATCCACATTCGAGTTTGGTGGGCAGTGTGCTTAGGATCATTGTCTTGCATGAGTATGTAGTTTGTTCCCAAATTCAACTTTTGAACGCTAGCTGCTAGCCGATCCTTTAAAATCTGGATGTATACTTTGTGTTCCATCGTTTTTTCTTCTATTATATGAAGTTCGCCAACTCCATTGAAAGCTATACATCCTCACACCAAAATAGAACCACCACCATGCTTCACAGTTTCTATCATATTTTTCGTATCTAGCTCCGTAAGAGGCTTTCTGCGCACTTTTGCTCGTCCATCGTGAGAAAACACATTAGACTTGCTTTCATCCATGAATAAGACGCGTTTCCGAAATTCGACATCCTTATTCAAATGTTCTTTATCGAAATTTAATCTTTTTTCACGGTTTATGTCGCTAACGAAGAATTTCTTTCGTGGAATACCACACACGTAACCCGATTTCCTTAAATGATTTCTGACTGTATGAACGCTAAAATCTTTTTTACAAATAGATTTTAGTGTTGTTTTGATTTTCGTCGCCGGTATAAAAGGATCCTTGTTGACTTTTTGTTCGATTATTCGCATATCACGTCTTGATAATATTTTCTTCCTCTCTGAGCGCTAATTATTTTCTAAGCTTTTATTTTTGCAGAACCTGTCTATTATCCTCCAAACAGTGGAAATGGGTCCATTAACGATGAATGCAATTTCCTTGTATGGAACGGTCTGGTTATGAAGCCGAAGAATAATTTTTGTTTCATCTAAAGAAGTCTCTTTTCTCATGTTGATCGACTGAAAATTGGTTAAATAGTCATATTAATGAAAACCTTAACTTGAGGATTCAGAAATTACTTTCTTTTACGAATGTTTTCCTCCACTCGCCTCTAAAATCAATTTTCAATGATGAAAACAACTAACAATGGACTGCAATCGCTGATAAAATGAAAAATTTTCAGTGAAAAGCAATTATTGCATCACTTTTTCTCGGTATATTTTAAGCTAGAGGTTAATCTGGAAGCGTAAACAAACTTTCATAAACCGGTTTTTGGGAAAATGATGAAGAAATTTTACCTATGGCACATAGAACCATACTCTGAAATATCAATTTTGCCGATATTACTTCTCGGCACTGTATATATCTTCAAAATGATTAAGGGAGATAATCTCTGGAGTGGCCGATTCGATTGAACTGAAACTTTCGGTGAACATAGATGTATATAGTAAATAGGTCCATGACTTGCTAAAATTCAGATATTCTAAAGCTTTTGGCGGCGGCGAGCGTTTTAATGAATTTTGATGTACTCCTATATTTCCATTCAGTGTAAATTTTTGTGCAAACAAAATTATTGAGAATGAAAACTTATTATGCTTTAAGCTTGTTGCTGGCAAAAATTTGGAAATTTTGAGCCGTGTGTGGGTGCAGCGTGCCTACAAATAGGCAAGGATTTTTTTTTTAAATTATGATTTGTCATTACTTCTGACAAAAACATTGGATCATCGTGAGATTTGCAGAGCGTATTGATGTTGACTAAAGTTTAATACACATGGATTTCCAAGGTCGTGCGGGTAACGCTGTAGCTGCGACAGGCTCCTGAAAAAAAATCTTTCACATCATTTACCCTACTGAAAAATTTTTGATTT
Source organism: Nemotelus nigrinus (assembly GCA_947369275.1). Taxonomy (NCBI): domain Eukaryota; kingdom Metazoa; phylum Arthropoda; class Insecta; order Diptera; family Stratiomyidae; genus Nemotelus; species Nemotelus nigrinus. Next base: position 16,412 of record CANBKX010000514.1, read on the forward strand.
TTGACAAAAATTTCACATCGTTGATAAATTTTAACCTTTGTGCATCGTGTGAAATTAAAATTTTTAAAATTCCGACTTGCACAAGACCGGAACCCATCACCAAATTACCTCTATTTTCATCACTCGAAAGTTCTGTTCAAGAGAACTGACGACCGAAATATCCGATCATAATGAAATTCACAGAACATATTGGTATCAATTAGGACCTAGAGTGATTTTGAAATGCAGAAGTGATTTTGAAATGCAGGCAAGCCTGTGGCAGTGGTGCCATCTTGAAAAATCACTGAGAAAAAAAAACAGCTGTTTGGCCTATAACTTCCCATTCAGCCATCAGATGTAAACAAAATTCACACAATTTTTTTATCTTACTTTTGGTAACATTTGGTGAAAAGTTGGCATAAAAAATAGAATTAAATTGCCAGCTATGGTGAAGTTTGTCTCCTAGATCTTGCAAATTTGCTCAGCAAAATTAAGCTTTTTTCCCTTTGACTTCCGGTGCAGTCATGATATCAAAACGAGTTTTATGCAGTAAATAGATTTTAATGCGAACCAAATGTCGTAGAAATTTCGTTTAAAAATTATGAGAGGACTGCCAGATATGACCAATTTTTGTAATTTTTTGGAATTTCTTTACTGAGCAATTATGTCATTGGATTTGCAAATGGGAACGATCCTGCAATGAAAATTAACAACAAATATTAATGCTTTAAAAATTTTAAAAGTTTTGGGTGGTAACCCTAAAAAATTTTTCACTCGTATAACTTCTAGCGCAGTGATTCAATCGAAACGAAATTTTTTGGTTGGGTTTAGTTTAACGTGAAGCAGATTTGGTATATATTTTGCTTTGCTGCTGACACAGGGTAACCAGCTTTAGCCATTTTCGTAACTATTGCATCAACAGATGCTTCAAATAACATACTCGAATGCAAAACATTTGCAATAAAAACAAGAAACTAATTTTTAAATTTCCCGAGTTTTGAAAATTTTTTGGATGGCAGCCTCAAGCAACGTTTAACCGCTAAAACTTTCGACGAAATCGTCCGATGAGAACGAAATTCAAAGGATAAGGTGATTTAAGTATGAGCTTGTTAAGGAAAACTTACTGCTGCTTCGTTGGGAAAATGTTGCCAGCACTGAACATTTTCATCATTTGTGTTATAGTTGAGTTCTGTTGCTTTGAATAAGGAATGGTTGATATGATTCTACAAAAAAGTGTATTAGGTCTTTCCACATTTTTTTGTCACTCAAAGACAATTTCTTTGAAAATTAGTTTTCTAGTTTTCTTTTTTTGTATTTTCTCAATGATAATTAATATACATATTTAATATCATCATTTAATTATAAAACGACCAATTTTTTAATTACTCTTTAAGAGACACGATAATCATGCCATCACATCTCCTGAATATTCTTATCTTATCTCATTAATTTAAAAGTATAGAGGATATGCGAATAGCATATGCGTATACTGTACGTGACTGTTGCCAGAAACAATTGTATTAATATGGGTGAGAGCGCAGTGTTCTGACATTCCCAGTTGTTCCAGCATCGTTCCAGTAACTGGGACTGTCAATTTGAGTTTCATAAAATCGAGCGCCTTCAAGCCGCGCTTTTAGAAAACGTTTTATAATTCGTGATCGGGAGCTGCGTTCAAAGAATTTTTGCATTTAGTGCCTTGTGCATATGAGTGGCAGTGTCGAGTGATTATTTCATAAAGTAAATGTGCATGCATAATTAGATAAAGCAGGTTTTAAGTTGTGCGGTTTGGTTGTGGTGAAAGAAAACATAGTTTATGAGTGAACGGTTTAGCATTGTTAAAATATAGCTATTGTAAGAGAATGCGTGAAGTGTTTAAATTCCAAATATGCCTGTTAATTTCGTTTGCGTGAATAGTAGCTTGGCAATCGTCGCGAGAACGAAAACATCACCCGGTTTGTTTACATTAAGGCAGTGTGACATATCGAATTTTTAAGTAGGTCAAAGCGGATACTAAACTTAGTATTGAAAGGGAGAATTTTCAGCGTATGCCCAGGTAGATGAAAATGGAAAATGAAAAAGTAAAATGGTACTTAAAACAAATTACAGTTAATTATGTAACATGCACTATAAATCTGCCATAGCTGGTCCCAAGCCCGGTTGAGAAAAGAGGAGGGAGGTGCGTTGCTGAGACTATCGTTGAGTTTTTGCGCCTCTATCGCAATTGTGTACAAATATATATATATATATATATATATATATATATATATATATATATATATATATATATATATATATATATATATATATATATATATATATATATATATATATATATATATATATATATGTATATAATATACATATGATATACATTTATATATACATAAATATATTTATATATATATATATATATATATATATATATATATATATATATATATATATATATATATATATGTATATACATATATATGTATGTATACAAATAGATATTTACATATATATACATATATATGCATTTACACACACACACACACACACATATATAAATATATATATATATATATATATATATATATATATATATATATATATATATATATATATATATATATATATATATATATATGTCTCTATATACCTGTATGTATGTATGTTTTGCAATTGTTGTGTGCAGAATCTGTAAGTAATTTCCAAATCACAGCCTTAACTGTCTTGGATCCCGCAATTGAATCATTTTAAAGTCTTCTACGGTCGTGGATACATCACTGAAACCAAGAAATATTCATCCGCACTCAAATAAAAAATTAAACTTCAAAAGTAGTAACATCAAATATTTAGTGTACTTCGCGTTGCCATTTGTATGCTTAAATTGAATTTGGAAAACAATCTTTAAGATATAGTTTTAAGGATATATTTATGATTTCAGTTTGGAAATACATCGGCATGTTACTTTTGCAACCTAGCTATCACCCTCCAGTTCGTAAATACAATAATGACGACGCCTTAGGTTTTTCAGTTGTGTGCGGTTTTTTACAACCACATATTAAGAATCCAAAAAATGGCAACAATAATTTCTCTATCACCATATCCTCTATACTTTTATATCAATGTCTAATCTTCAAATCATCTATGAGATTTATTTTACTATTTCGACAAACCTCGATAAGAGTTTACTGTGCTACGAATAGATAGATCGGAGAATTTGTGTGTTTCGAATTTTGGATGAGGAATAATTTTGATGTGAGCATGTTGGCTAATGAGCCATGAGTTTTTTGTTGCTGGAGAGTATGGTGCACTTTTGAATGTTAATGGTGAGCACACAAAATTCGTTCGAAAATATAGTTGATACATTTTTTATATTTGTCAATGTACTTTCCCACATTTGATCCTTCAAAATAATTTAGCCAATAATAAATATCACCACGCTTCGAAAACTATTTCGCACTATATATTCAAAATAATTTAGCCAATAATAAATATCACCACGCTTCGAAAACTATTTCGCACTATATATTCATTCTTATAATAAATATATTCTTAGTCAAAATATGCAAATCAGCAGCTTTCCTGCAAATTATAATCGTTTGTAAATCTGATTGCAAATGAAAACGATGCGCTCTATGAAAGCTGATTATTAAACGTTTTGGTTTACTTTCGTAATGGCAAGTGCAAAGTTCATTAATTTGTCAGCGTATAGGTCACAATCAATTTGATTTCACTTGCATAATGAAACTGCCGGAAAATGATATCTTATGTCGATGTCAGTTAATTGAGCTTATCGCATCATATTTTTTATTGATGATGCCAAACATTAATTTTGACGTGTCTACTACTAGCGTACGTCCATTTCATTTTTATTGGCAAACTTGGATATGTAATGTGAATAGCAACACCGTTATGAGGATACTTTGTCAGAGTAATTTGATTGTTAGTACGTGAAATGAACGAACTAATCTGCTTTATCGTTGAGGATTTAGTTGAAATTTGATTACACTGATAAGATATAATCGAAATAATTTTCAACATGTTATCAAAATTATTATGATAATTGTTTTCTTGTTGGAAGTCCAGAATATAGTTTGGTTCTTGCATATAATTTTTATTTCTAATACGTCATCAGCTCGTTTGAAGTGTACACAATTAAACACTTTGTAAGATTAGCACTTCTGACAATTCCATCAAACATCTCACCCGAAGAGCTTTAACAATCCACTGCTCATATTGCAATGGAATCAGCCTGATTTGAGTCTCTCTTCCCCTTCACAGCAAACTTTGGAGCAACCGCATTTAATTTATGTTCTAACTGTGAAACATCTTAGGTCCACAGATTGGCTGGTATTCTCTCAGGCTGCAGACCTAGCTACCTACGTCTAATCTATGAGCCGGATGGAATAGAAGCTGTAGTTCTGTCTGTCTCAAAGTATGTAATGTGCCATTCTCTGTATACCCTCCACACCACCAGCACGGAATCTTTCGACACCGTGCGGTAACTACTCGCAATATGCAGGGCACTTCTATGCTATATGTTGGCAACTTCCGCTCACACTTTATTCATTTAGAGTGCGTTTTCCCAAATTTCCGCAAGGTTGTGGTCCCAGTAGGTAAGCTTATTGCCCAGCGACACCTCCAGGTACGTTACCGGCTTACTGGTCAGGACCACTGTAGCCTCAACCCTTCTCATGACTTGGTTAAGTTTGAATTAGGTGAATTCATCGGTGCTGGAAGTAATAACTGCTGCCACGTAATCAGTGTAACTCATCAGGAACACATCCGCCGTCATTTCCATACACAGCAGTGCATAGTAATCAGTGTACCAGATGTAATGGTATATCATTAAATTGCAATCAGCCACGTGAAATAAGTTAGAAAATGAGTATGCATATCGTATAAAAAAACTCTAGCGCACCTGAACCGCTAGAAGCACTTATGTTCGAAGAACAGTAGAAGAATTGTGCAGATTTTGAGTGCATATTCTATCACATGAGCTGCTTATTAAAGCCAAACTGTTTCAAACGCCAGGTTTTACTTTGGTCTTATAACTCATATGGTGGAAAGGTTTCAGATATTACCAGTGGCATGAATTTCAAAGTTTATGAGAGCAACACTTGTTAGTTATATTCGCTATCAGTTGCTTATTTCACAAAAATTTTCAAAGCAGCATCTCATAAAACATGAATGAAGAAAATGCTCAGTGCCTGCAGCACTGTAACTGAAGTTGGTGTTTGGGGCTGCGATATGAAAAATTTGCAGAACTTTGGGGGTTGAAACATTGGTTATTTATTTTCGTTGTAAATGTTCTCGGTATGAATACTAACTGTAAGCATTTATTGATACAAAAGTAGCGCAGCCGACTCGTGCTGGCAACCTTTCGGCAGTATCAAAGCCAAGAATATATGTAGCATCCAGTAAATTTTTTTTCTATTTGTTTTATTTCCAAAATTACTGGACCCATACCTCCGACACACACTGTATGTGCTCGGAGACGCTACAACAATTTCAATTTGGAAAATGAAATTCAATTTGAACAATAATAAGGTACCGTACGTCCCCGGCGACCTTATTATTGAATTCATGAAACAACCAATTCCTAACGGGATTCTGTTTTGCGATTCGATCGCGCATTGCGACCTGCAGTGCTCAATATCGGGAGAGTCGTTGGGATGTCGCCATGGGCGTGTCCAGCCTCGAATTTAGGTAAAAAAGCGAGGAAAACAAGCAGAGAAAAAAAACGAGGAAAAAACGAGGAAATATTTGTTTCAATTGGGTTTTTGTCATGTACACATTTATTCGTTTTACCACTACTACACTTTTTTAATCAAACCAACAGTAATTTACGTGGATTTTTTTTGTCTTGAATAGTAGCGATTGTGTTTCGTACTTGTGACACAAAGTTTAAATCGTTTACGGCAAAATTTAATCTATGACTGACACAGTGGAAAAATAATGCTTTTTGTATCTCCTTTTCAAAATGGCTTGAACGCCTCCATCTACACTCGTTTTTCGAGGAATTTTTTCTAGGGGTGGGCATTTGCCCCCCTCTGCCCCCACCTGTACACGCCCATGGATGTCGCCGTAGCGTCGGGTCGCTGGATTTTGCTCGCTGTAACGAGTGGCTGTGTATCAGCCGGAGTTTTAAAAACTGATATAGTCAGTGAGCGGGTGGTGTCGTGTAATAGATTAGTGCGCCAGAGTTCATTTGCCATCGCAATTCTAATAAAATAAACGAAATAAAGGAAAAGTTTTAATGATTGAAGAAACAAAGACTTGAAGCTAATGCCTTGTCGGAAGTGAATTCCAGTTCAAAATAGTGACCATTTTCGGTTTCATTATAGTGAAGGAAAAAACCGAGCGTTGCAGCTGACCTTGAAAAAGGTGCATTCAATTTTTCCACTACACCAACGTCCGGCTTCGAACTACACCAATGTCAGTGAAATTCCCTCGAGCGACAACGGTATGCTACAGTACAACAATAAATACGCGACAACGACCACTTTGTCACGTAATAATGGCGGAAACGTACAGCTTTTAGCTTCTCGATCGTGGTAGCCTTGCAGGGGGGGAGTAATCGTAATGCCGTTGCGGTTGGTAGTTGTCATACGTGCAAGACCTAATCAATCGTGAATGTAAAATACATACTGCATGAATAAAATGAAGTTAAATGTTAGTACAGTAAAAGAAAAAGCCAAAAACCCGAGCCAAGTAAAAGAGATAGTGCACTTTGTGAATATTGTTCGTAGTGTTGGTAGTTCAAAGATGGAATTGAAGTGTTAGGTCGTGGTCGTGTTAAGAGAATGTCGCGTATGAGGCCCTGAAATAGTACTTCCAGTTGATAAATGAAAATTTATTCAGTTCTTTCTTCTTTGAATAGTACTAATAGTTCAAGAGATTGGTGGAAATCAAACCGACCACGTTAATGAATATCCTTCAAAGTGTCGTGTATGAAAATTAATTGATCTAAAATCAATTGTGATGGTGCACCAGGATTTCGATGAAGTCTGGTACCTTTTAATTGTTGGAAAACTTAGTCAGCTGGTGCTGTTATTCGTTGCTGCTGATGTAGTCGGTGGCTATGGCAAAAGACACGACGGCGCGCCGAAAGACTACGTCGAATGGTCATCCGACTGTATACGTCATGGAGATATGTGGAGTAAGTGGTTCAAGGCATTGCAAATTTAGTTGGACCGGCGTTAGCAGGTGGGATCTACGATATAACTGGTAATTACAATCTATCCAGTAGCGGCTCGTGTCTTTAAGACTCGGGGAAGCAGATATATTTTTGCATAGTTTTCCAGAATAAACAAGTAGGAATTTCAGCGCAGCAAATACATCAAAAGTTGCATTCAATTTCCAATTGTTTGACTCAGTGACTTTTCTACTCATTATTATAACCATCAATCTCAATAATATTTAAATGATGCAAGATTACAAATTACAATGCAAGATATTGCAAATTATAACTATTTTTTTTTTTAATAAAAAGTGAAAATTAGTGGTCCTGGTCACCACGAATCTATAAAGTACTTTTATCTATTCAAATAGTCTAAGAGAAAAATATACTGCAGTATTTGTTTTATGGTGAAATTCAATTTTCAAGACAAAATGAATTAAACCTTCGGCAAACAACGTGAAAATAATTCCTCACCTATACAAGGTGGGTTTAGATTTACCTCATAAAGCATTTTATCTATTCTGTCTATACATATATTACACAAAACGTGCTCAAATATTTCTTTTATTCTTTGTATCAACAAGCAATAATAAAACACAAAGCAATTATATAAAAAAAATACTTTCATACCTCTTCCATAAAATCAGCTTCATGTCTTTAAGATTTGGGATTGAAATAACCTCACGTTGTATGCCGAACGTTAATACTCTTGTACTATTTAAGTGAAAAGCCAATATCTTTCTTCAATCATTCCAATACTAACTTACGCACTTTCAGCACAAACAAACAAACAGACAAATCAGAATAAACTCTTGAACTCAGTAATAAATCCATTACAGAAATGAAACACACAAATAACATCTTACGTTAAACAACGAATTCATTACAGTATTCATACATACTAATAACATCCTAAACTCAGTCACCCAAAGCATACCAGCTTCAAGTTCTGTAGCGAAATAGAAACCGAACAGAGTACGCTACAAATTGTGCTGCGTCCATTCACAAATATTTCTGGGCCATTTAGCGGCTGAATAAGCGAGGGGTTTTTGATTTTCTCTACTCATGAAGACGCGGTGAGCTGAGCAACGTCCACGCTGCTATTCGGGAACATTCATTGCAAAGTGTTAACGACCATCGATTGCGTGATGCTTGCAATGGGGTGTATGCACACATTATGGTACGTGCATTGAGGCAAGATCACTTTAGTGTTCTGTGCAGCATATTTCAATACGCTGCAATGAACTGAGCGTTCTGGTTTACAATGGCACGAGATGCTTGAGGTTTTCACTCAAACGCAAGATATCCGATCGCGTTGCTGTAAAACTACTGGTAAGGCACTTTGGCTGTGAGAACTATCTCGTGTGTGAGATGAATAGTGTTTTGAGTTTGGTAAAGTTTTTTATTGATGTTGGATCTAATTCATATAAAATCAATTG
>CANBKX010000514.1:30000-37166 GCA_947369275.1 Nemotelus nigrinus
TAGGAATAATAAAGGACCGAGAATGGAGCCCTGAGGAACACCGGAAAGAGGACAGAAGGGGGAAGAGGTGGACGATTGTACAGATACAATACAAGAACGACCAGACACATAGGATGAAAACCAAGACAAAAGAGAACCCGACACCCCATAACTTCGAAGCTTTGCAAGGAGAATTCTGTGGTCAACAGAATCAAAAGCTTTGAGAAGTCGGTATATACGACATCCACTTGTTTCCGTTGGTCTAAGGCAGAAGCAACAAAGTTAGTAAAAGTAATAAGATTAGAGGTGGGAGATCTCCCTTTGACAAAATCATGCTGTTCCGGAGCAAGGAAGGGATGGAGGAGAGGAAGCAGCCTGTTAGAAACCACTCTTTCGAGAACTTTTCCAAAACAAGGAAGGAGGGAAATCGGACGGTAATTGGAAACACAGCTTGGGTCTCCAGACTTGTGGATGGGGGAAATATATGCCGATTTCCAACTGGAGGGGAAGGAGCCGGAGGAGAGGCTGAGGTTAAATATAATTGACAAGGGAACACATAAGGACGATGATAGTGATTTGGCCAAAAGGTTAGGGATACCATCAGAACCGCAACCAACATTGACATCAAGACAATCGAGTAAGGATTCAATTTCAAGAGGATTGGTGTAAATGGAAGATAGAGAGGATGAAGCAACATGGGGAATTTCACAAGACAAGATATGATTATGTTGGGAAAAGAAGGAAGAAAAATATTTATTGACACAGTAGCTGAACCTTGCTCTAATCTCTGTTTTGTTGAAAAATTTGATTGGTGCCGCCAGTTATGGTAGTTTTTGTGTCTTTGGTTTTGAAAATTCCCTCAGGAAAATAAAACTTTTTGCCCTATAGCTTCCAGTGCAGTCATGAAATCAATACGAATTTCATACAATTCATGGAACCTGTCATAAACATTATTCAAGCCGAATTTGATTGAAAATCCACGATAGGGTTGCCAGCTATTGTTGGTTTGGTGTTTAATTACAATATCTTTATTAAGCGGTTTTGTCGTAGAATTTTCAAATTGTAATGATATTGTAGTGACAATAAACAGCAAATATTAAGTTTTCGATTATTTGAAAAAACTCGCTGCAGGTAACCCTAAATTTCTTTATACTCCTACAACTTCGAATGTAATATAACAATCGTGAAGCAGATGTGATATATTCTTGGCTTTGATACTGGCAGAAGGTTGCCAGCACGAGTCGGTTGTGCTACTTTTGTATCAATAAATGCTTACAGTTAGTATTCATACCGGAAACATTTACAATGAAAATAAATAACCAATGTTTCAATTCCCAAAGTTCTGCAAATTTTTCGGATCGCAGCCCCAAACACCAACTTCAGTTACAGTGCTGCAGTTACTGAGCATTTTTTTCATTGATGTTATATGAAATGCTGCTTTCAAAATTATGTGAAATGAACAACTGATAACGAATATAATTAACCCGTGTTTTGTTCTCATAAACGTTGAAATTCATGCCAGTGGTAATATCTGAAACCTTCCACCATATGAGTTATAATGCATTCTTGAGACCAAAGTAAAACGTGGCAGTTGAAACAGTTTGGCCGTAATAAGCAGGACATGTGGTGGAATATGCACTCAAAACCTGCACGATTCTTCTACTGTTCTTGGAACATTACTGTTTCTAGCGGTTCAGGTGCGCTAGAGTTTTGTTTTTTTGTTTTGTTTCTTGAATAGCATTAGCCATTCCACTTTTGGACCTTAGCACTCTTGGTTCTAGACTTCGGTCTGGTTCTAAGTTGTGCTAAGGCTACTCCAACCACAAATTTTTTCGCTACAATTGGCGCCCAATGTGGGGCCCGAAAACTTGTTTTTGCGCAACCCACAACAGTGAGAAAATAATTATGAGTTTCGACTCATACTCCCCTCAAGACTTCACGTCTTTAAATCCTTTCAATTCCATTCTCACTGGCATGTCTTCGAATCGCCTCCTTTGCGATTCATTTTATCTTCGTTCGAGAGAACAAACCCCTTTTATTAAGACCTGCATTGCTCGCTCTTTCCTTAATAGCCGCAAACATCCTTCCCCTCCTATCCTGTTAAACTCAATCCTGTTAGATTATCTCTTGGGCAGCTTCCTGTTGTGTTGTCCATTGAGCTTTTTGGCTCTGGGTGCAACCTGGAGGATGGCCGCGGATAACAGGTTTTGGTGGTTTACCGCCATTCCTCTCCCGGTCATCCGAAGGGCCCCTGCCCCACTTTATGTTGGGAAGCTGACCCAAACCTTGAATCCTTGTTGTCTTGACCCAGCTTCGGCTTTTGGCTTGGGTTTGGTTCAAGCTGTAGTAGATTACGTGGGGTTGGCGTGGTGCCGCCTACACGTCCCTGCAGCTTTGCCAGACTTGAATAATTTGCTGAAGTTGAGTCAAGCAACAACATAGTTGCTTTGATCCCTTGCTCCTCTCTTTTCGAGGAATTTCGGTTGGGCGAACAGTCCCCCATACTGGGCGATTCCTTTCGGGAATCGACCCTGTTACTTTTCAAACTTAAACAGTATTCCAACGTAAACATTGTTGCACTCGTAACACATTTCTAAACTTAAACTTTCTTTATCAAACTAATCAAACTCACTCATATTTAAAATTTTCTTATCATTCTTGCGTTTTTTGGATTCAAAAGCCAGCCAGCCAACGGACCTGAAATTGAGAAGAACAGACCGGGTTTCGTACAATAGGAAGGCCTACTCTTGAAAAAATAACTTTTGAAAGATAATATTATTTATTTTTCTTTGCACCACTTTGTAACTTTTGAAAAACTGATATTTCTTTTTGAAAAATTTGGCGCTTTAGCCTAGTATCTTTGTTGTAGCCTTACCTCAGCACTTGGCTAGGTTAGGTACTGCGAACTTTGATTCATTTTCTACTTTTGAGAGTTATACACACCACCTGGTGTGCACACACTTATATATTTTTGAACTTGGCACTTTGCCCTATTAGCTGTTAAGCATTGCTTTAGCCACTTTGGCTTAGATTAAGCTTTATTGAAAAAGTTAGACACACATTGTTGTGCACTAGGTTGGTGTCTGAATTGTCAGCAACCCAACCTTAGTTTAAGCGTATTAATTTCGTCAGTAATGTTAACGTGCAAAACCAAATTTGAATTTTCATCCTTCGTCAATTTTTCACAGACTGAACAATGCCACTGCGACATAGTAGTGAGGACCTGTCTGGCACTACAGTGGAGGCTCAGTGCTCCATATGCCAGCAGTCATTCGCTGCTGTCCAGGTCACGTATACCACGAAATGTGGACCCACTTTCCACGAAACGTGCCTGGAGCAATGGCTTAGAAACCATACGGATTGCCCGCTGTGCCGTGGACCACTGAGTCTCCCCTTAGGAGCCAGTCAGGCCCCCACTGCTGCAGCATCTATGCCACGAGGGGCTCGGCCTAAATCGCAACGGCCGGGAGTAAAAACCCGAGGCATGCGATCCGAAGAAGTAGACATCCGGGACTTCGATCTGCAAGCCGAGTCGGGGGCGGAAAGTTTAATTCAGCCACCTGGCCCGTCATCGAAAGCGTCCCCAATATCTGACGTGACTTCAGAAGCCGCCGGAGTGCGCTCTATAGTGCACCAAGAATTAGGCGGACTTCAACAACAAATTTCTGATCTGCAGAGCGGCATGCGTGCGATGCTAGAGCGCATAGCCCAATTAAACCTTCCGTCCCGGAGTGGGAATGTAGAGTCGCCGAGACTCAACCCTCGCGCGCAATCGTTCGTACCCGTGCAGCGTTCCTACTCACCTCGCACCCCTCGTGGCAACAATGTCCAGTTCAACCACGATAAGGTAGCTAGTATCATTGGTGGGTGCGGCCTCAAATTCTCGCGTCGCGAATCTTCTGTGCCAGTTGAAGTTTTTAGTTACAGGGCAGCGGCACTCACAAGGAATACCCTGGGCGGAAATTTTGATATTCTATGCCAGCACATGCATCTTCTTTTGACTGGACCTGCCGCTGATTGTTTCTGGAGGTTCCACCAGACCAGACGAGACTTTAGGTGGAGGGATCTGGAGTCGACCCTGAGCGATCATTTTGGGGATCGCTTCACGGATGCCGACCTGATGGAGCAAATTCGGAGTAGAAAGCAGCGTCCGAATGAAACTTTCAACGATTTCAGTGCGGCAATATATAAATTAGTTGACCGCCTACAGCGCCCCGTTGCCGACGCTGACTTAGCAGACATGCTCAGGCGCAATTTGTTGCCAGATATTCGTCGTGGACTGCTTCAAATCCATCTTCCTTCCATCCGTATGCTCCGTCAGGCCGTCATCCGTGCGGAGAATTTCGAAATGGAGCTCGGAGGTCGACTCCGATCCTCACAATGGAGAAATGCCGCTGAAGAATTACGTGAAGAAGACTCGCTGGACCAGTTTGAAAACTCACCTGAAGAGCATGGAGTGGAAGCAGTCGCGGTCCTGCCTACTTGCTCGAACTGTAAGCAAGTGGAACACCGTTTTGATGACTGCTTGGAGGTCAGAACTATCTTCTGTTATGGCTGCGGAAAGGCAGATACATACAAGCCAAATTGTACAAACTGCCAAGCAAAAAACTTACCTCAGGGAGCGTGGAACAAGATCTTACGCCTCCCCCAGAGCAGTCTCCCCCACGATCCAGCCAGTAGACAGGACCGGTGATTTGTCACCAACTTCCGTTGGCCCAATCACCAATGATACTAGTATTCAGCCGTGTGGAGAATCCACCATATCGATACCACACCTACAGGCTGAGCCTCCTACACCTTTGTCCTTTCTGCCATACCACCTAAGATGGCAGAAATATACGGCGGTCCGAGACCGAATCTTCAGTTCCGAAATTGCACGACCAAAACATGATCGTTCCAAACCCAAGCGCTCAACGCTGAGGATGAGAGCATTCTATTCTCGCTTTCGGCATTGGCGCTACCAGCTCAACTGTGCCTTTTTGATGGACGTGCCTTCAGGTGACGTCCGTCCATACGCGCAGGTTCTACTGTTCGACCAACAAACTGCAGGCTTGATCGACACGGGAGCTTCCGTGAGCGTGATGGCGGCTGACTTGGCAAAGTCATTCCTCGAGAGGAACGCTTTTCATTGGAAAAGAGCTTCTCTCGGGTTGAAGACTGCAGACGGCACACAACATCAAGCCGTAGGCTGAGTGTCAGCTGACATTACGTTCAGGGGAGTTACCAAGTCATTGATGCTCTGGATAATTCCCACTCTCAGCCAAAACTTATATCTGGGAGTGGATTTCGTGCGTCAATTCGCCTTAGCAGCAGACTTGTTCGCGCCATCCCAACAAGTCAACACCACTAGTAGCCTCGATCAAAAACCTATTAAACAGAGACACTTCTCTGTTTCGCCAGCTGTCGAAAAGCTCTTATATAAAGAGATAGATCGTATGCTCGCGCTGGGCGTGATCGAAGAGTCCAAGAGCGCGTGGTCCTCGCCCGTGACCCTAGTGGTCAAGCCCTCCAAGGTACGCCTGTGCTTGGATGCGAAAAAGGTTAACTCGGTCACAGTGAAAGACGCCTATCCCTTACCACTGATAGACGGCATCTTAATCAGACTCCCTAAGGCCACTTTTATTACGAGCCTGGATCTAAAAGATGCCTTCTGGCAGATTCCTTTGGAGGAACGGTCAAGGGAGAAGACGGCTTTCACTGTGCCCGGGCGACCCTTATATCACTTCGTCGTGATGCCGTTTGCCTTGTGCAATGCACCCCAAACGATGTCGCGACTCATGGATAAAGTGATACCCCCGCATCTAAAGCACCAAGTGTTCGTATACTTGGATGACTTGTTGGTGATAACCGAGGCCTTCGACGAACACCTGAAGGTACTGCACCAGGTCGCATTCCATCTGCGACAAGCTGGCCTTACCATCAATGTGGAGAAGAGTAAGTTCCTCTTGCGCTAGGTAAAATATCTTGGCCACATTGTTGGTAATGGAACGATCCGGACAGACCCTGACAAGGTGAGATCCATTATGGATTTCCCTCTTCCAACGGCCACGAAGCAGTTGCGGAGGTTTTTGGGAATCTGCGGCTGGTATCGACGCTTCGTCAGGGAATATGCATCTTTGTCAACGCCACTGACAGACATGCTTTCGAAGGGGACTCAATTTGTGTGGACCGACGAGAGGCTAAATGCTTTCAAGCAATTGAAAGTGAGCCTTGCTTCGGCTCCAGTGTTGCACAGCCCAGACTTTAACAAGCCCTTCTCCATCCAATGTGACGCGAGTCAACATGGAGTAGGTGCCGTGCTAGTGGAACGGACGGAAGAAGGAGACGAAGCCCCCCTTGGCCTATATGTCCCACAAATTGAATCCCGCTCAGAGAAATTACACCGTCACTGAGCAAGAATGTCTGGCAGCGGTGTTGGCAATCAAAAAGTTCCGTACCTACGTGGAAGGTCACGAATTTGAAATCGTGACCGACCATGCTTCCCTAAAATGGCTAATGCACCAACCGGATCTAAATGGTCGCTTAGCCCGGTGGGCCCTTAAACTTCAAGGGTTTAGTTTCACCATCGTCCACCGAAAGGGAAGCCAAAACGTAGTGCCGGACTCTTTGTCGCGCATGTTCTCTGCCGATGCGTTGACGCCGGCGGAATGCGAGGAGACTCCAATGGAGCTAGATTTGACTTCGCCGCATTTCAAAAGTGCTTCTTATTTGGAGCTAGCGGAAAGTCCAGGCAGAACAACACCAACTGCCGGAATTAAAAGTGTTAGACGGGTTCGTATACAAGCGAACCGAATATGCGACCGGAAACGGACTTCAAGACCAGTTGGCTTGGAAGTTGTGGGTGCCGTCAGAAATGACGGCAGAACTAGTGAAGGGAGCACATGATCCACCCTTGAGCGCACATGGTGGCGTGGCCAAAACCCTCGGCCGACTACGGCAATGGTTTTACTGGCCACGGATGGCCGCTCAAGTCAGTGAATATGTGGAATCATGCCTCACCTGTAAAACCACCAAAGCTCCTTCACACACCCTTTGATCACCAATGACGCTTCAGTCCGTACCCGAGCGCATATTCCAGCACTTGTTTATCGACATTATAGGTCTCTACCCTAGGTCCAAATCCGGCAACATAGGAGCCCTCGTCATCCTGGACCATCTCTCGCGGTTCCCATTCATCGAGCCGCTTC